>WJFA01000268.1:0-47440 GCA_009870155.1 Pseudobourletiella spinata
AAGAGTGCACCTCACGCCTGTCGTTGTAAGCTGATTAAAAAGTAACAATTAAGAGGAGGATTCAAGTTTTCATGCCAATTTGGATGAGTTATTTGACAGCTCAAATGGTTGTGTAACGAGTCATGGAGGAGATGATGCCCTGTGATTTCCATCTGGATCCATTCATCAACTATATGAACAAAAAGTGTGACATGGTGTCTGTTCGGTTGAACCTCCCATCTATCGTCTGCACAGAATTTCCAAGTGATCGTCAAGTCACATACACACATATGCACAAACAAACACGCATATAAATGTTCGCGCTCATTCTAGAACATACAAATGGTTAATGGAGGCGTGTTCTGGAATAATCAACTCGGTGAAGACAGTTCATCTCAGTGAATATAATTCAGAACTTTAAGTAAGTTAAGTACATATTTATACAGGTATACATTTGTTGTTCAACTAACATACCAAGATTTAGTGGTATGGCCAACATAAATTTCCAGGATGCAATATCGACGGCTAAACTGCAAAAGACAACATTTGATTTTTTACCTCTCAGTTGCAGGACCCACCGTATCCAATTTTGTTTTGTCAAAATCTGTCGTATCCGTATGTAGCTCGATTTTTCCAACCCGCAAAAGAAAATAATTACATACATCGTAACTTCGTCTCTAAAACTAATTTTCAATGTAATTCACAAGAAAGTTTATTTAAATTTAAAATTTCAAAATTAATTAATAATTATTAAAAACAAATATTAATTAAATTTAAAAAATAATTATTAAAAACAAACATTAATTAAATTTAAAAAATAATTATTAAAAACAAACATTAATTAAATTTAAAAAATAGTTATTAAAAATAGAAAGTTCTTGACTTATGTCAAACGTAATCTTCACTGCCCGCCCCTTTTTTTCTACGTCGTAGAAAAAATAGACTGTTTTGCATTAGTTGAAATTTTTCCAGTTGGCGCATGCTGGTTTTGGCAACTAAGGCAAAAATCAAAAGCCGGCTTTTGCAGTTCAGCCGCCGATATGGTTAATATGCATGTAATATAGGATAAACGAGTGTTAGACTCAACATGTACACGGTGACACACAAATGAGCGCAAATGCACTAGTAACAAAGGAATGTTCACAAACGCATACCGGTGCGGTGGTGACGAGCTAATGAGTGCACAAATTAGTGACCGCACATGCTCACAAATAACCGCGCCGATTCCTTAAAAGAGTGCACAAACTAGCGAAAGCAAAGTCTCACAAATCGCTGCTCAATATATTGGTGCACAAACTAGTGAACGCACATGCTCACATGTCGCCGCTGATTGCGTAGATGAGTGCACAAACTAGTGATCCCGCCTATCAGCACAAGTTTAAATGCACAAACCAATTAGCGTACGGGTCCGTACATACCGATGATCGTAAGTGCGCCAACTAGTGAGTACATGCGCGCATTGACCTGTCATAAGTGCACAAACTCGCGAACAGTTACGCTATAATAGTCTCCGCAAAGCACAGATTCCCATTGAACACAGTTTCTCCCGTCCAAGACACAAATAATTCAATACCCATCTCGCATCTTCCTTATCCTACAGTATATAATGCAATGCCACAAATTACGTGGACGTAGGTTGAAATCACTCGCTCATTCGAAAACTTGAGGCCAAAATGCATCGGACCGAAAACATTTTTTTACCATAGTTTCTTCATCCACAAGGAGTGCATTCACAAACAATGGCACAATTCCGAGTGGATGAAAGAAGTCACACTAGAGAGCATACTCATCCTCACCATCATCATCCCGTAACCACAGGTGAAATAGTAATGATGGATACAGAGTCAAAGACGGAAGCCATTCACGCTGAAATCACTAATGAATTATGGTTACACCAGAGGACATCAATGCGTGTCCACTTACATGCTGATGACTTTGTTCGTGTCAGGATGGAGACAGGTGTCTTCAGAAGACCTATATTGGACACTGTATACTCAAAAGCACTTTGCCGGCAGCCAGGGACCCATTCGCTCTCGCATCATGAGGAGCCTTGGTCACTGAAGCCACCAAACTGGATTTTTTTCGACCTTTCAACCCCGTCATGTGTCTGCAAATCTCTCTGTCTCTCTCTCTCACTCTCTTCGTTTCAACTTTTACCTTTCTGTCATGAACAGGCACACACTAGGGTTGAGTTTTTAATGGCCACAATCTCTTCATATATAATGATTTGGCTCCTGTGACGGATTGTGAGTGAGTAACCTCCGGATCTTTAATTTTTCCTACGAACATATTTCCTCCCTCTACTAACAGCCCCTCCTCCCGACTTTTAACACTAGTAAATGCCCAATAAGGAAGGAAATTCCTATATGTTATGTAACCCATCACCCATCTCACGGTTGCACTGTACTGGCTCCATCGTTTCTCACTCTATTATTACTTCTGGCATGTGCACTGTGAGCCTTCAGTTTTCAGGTACCACAAACGAACCTCGCATGCCTCAGGAGTGAGGCTTAATGGGGAATGCGGTAATTGCGACACACACGCATTCACACACACACACATACACACACACACACACNACACACACACACACACACACACACACACACACACACACACACACACACACACACACACACACACACACACACACACACACACACACACACACACACACACACATTCACACACGGGCACAAGTTCGAGACTAACATTCGACCACTTAATTAGGTCCCACTCAACCCAAAATATCGTTTGCTTTCCCTCCCATAGTGTGTTGAAATGAGCTCAGGCTAATTAAAATGATTACAATACATATGACTGAGGACCAATCTGGTAATTATCGGGGCGGTTCCCATAGCTTCTGTTTCTCTGCTGCTTATGTAACCGCCATGGATTACTTCAGCATATCTCACCCTACCAGGGCCCTTCCGTTTTTATCTAAAAGTGTCCAAACACACACACACATACGCACACAATATTTAAAATTTAGCACGTGTCATTTTCATGACTGAATGACGTAGAGCGGCAGGGAACTCATTAGATTCTGGAACCCTTGAGAGCGAGAGCCACTCTATTAGGTTGGCAAGTTCATCTGGAATTCACTTACTCCTCCTGTGGGACACAGGAAATGCTCGAGGGGATGATGATGATGATGACGACGAAGACTCATTTCCCCAAAATCTTGATTGGACATGAGCATAAATTATAATTGCCTTAAAAGGTAAATGGGATGAATGTTGGGTCATAATTCCAATCACACACATTCTCCACCACGGCGGCGGCAATGAATGATTATAGTTGAGCAGCAACGGTATGTTGTCGTGGATTTGAGTGCCTTTGCTTGGTAGCTTTCCAAACCTATCAATAGCTGAGATGGCATAGACTTAAGAGTACAAATCAATGAAGGTTGCCGTGTCTCTCTCTAACATGCAAGCATGCATGCGTACACACACACACACACACACACACTCACACACGTCAGCCGATAAAAAGGTAATGAACAGTGACCACGAGAATGAGTAACCCTGAATGAGCAAGGGATAGCAACGCTGATGCGCGTCTAGAGTGCTTGAGGCTCTTGTGTGAGACAGCTGACGCAATCCGGTTTTCTTGCTAAAAACGTGACCACTGTACGTGTGATCTATGAGCTACCCATGAGATTTTTAGAACATCTACGAAATTTTCCTGATAAAATTCCCCCGAAATCCAAATGCAATCCATAAAGTTTTCAAAATTGTTCGCACACCCGGTGTTTCCCAGCTACCGCCAATTTGGCTATAAGTGACTGACTGAGCTGACGCACCTGGGCGTATAATTGGAGTGACTAACAGGTTCTTGAGGGGATACTGTACGACGGGGCCAAAAATGGAAGTGAATCCACAGATTTTCGACATGAATGAACGGTGGAGCAACTTCCATATAAGTATGTTAAAAGACCAACGCAAACGCACACACACACAAACATGATCACCTGGAGACGAGGTCCAGTTGAAGACAGTGAGAGTTCTACGCAGGGGGCTGCGAGGGGATGACTAAGAGCGATTTTCTTATCATTCATCATCTCGCAGATTACAATGCATTGAGCAAGCTAGACCGAGAGCTGCATACTTATTACTTACTAGTTGCCCATATAAAAGTTGCTGTGCTGGTACTAAAAGTGCGGCGTGAGTCGGACTGCACGTGCATGTGAAACTGTTATGGGTTTGGGGATGGACGATGGCTGCGGATCATGAGGTAAAATGATGAGGAATAATGACAAAAGTAGTGTGTATCTAGGTAAAGTGAGTAAAAGAGCGGAGGAATTCATAGAAGAGCGTCCTTAACCGTGAAAGTGTGTGTGGGGGAACGAGCCTTGGCTGGCATCAGCCGACCGTGATCAAATACCCTAAGAGCTATATATTTATATACATGGATGTAGAATATACATGTAATATACATACACACAGCTACATGTACAGTACAGTAGACCATGATTTCCCAATTACCTAATGCTACAAACATGAGTTGTCCTACCGTATGCAGTACTACAGTATATTATTTACAATATATTATACATAACGCTTGCAGTCAATTATTTGAGGTGTTTCTCCAAGTTGTTTGTGAATGATGATGATGCGGATGATGAAGATTTTGTTAGTGATGAGGATGAAGATGACTACATACACCACGGTCATACATTTTATTGTATTATTTTTCCTTGCTCACACTCCACTGTAGTTAGTATATAGTAGTAGTAGTAGCATCCCTCCTGAACTTGATTTTCCCATTCACGTCTTTTTGGCAAGTAAACGAGGAGGGTAGCTGGTAACTTCTCCCACAGACTGAAAAAAGCCAGCTCATCCGCACCAAGAGACCGCGACCGCTAACAATAACACATATATATACACACATTTTTACTTTTCAACAAGAACGGCCCCAATTTTAATATGAGCAAAAAAGAGCAGCATCCACGTACACCTACAACAACCTCGACCGAACAGAGTCTTTCAGTTCATCACTATTTTCAGTTCCATTCCAGATCTGATTTTCTCACTAGTAGTATATAGTTATTGTCCAACGCGGACGTCGCTCTCTGCGGTCGTCGTAGATCTTCCTGTCTATATATCGATTCACACCGACGAATATATTTATATATACTTCCATTCTCCTTTTGTCTGAGACAAGAGTTTCCTCCAGGATCCTTAAAATCTTGAGACTTGACTCTCGTTGAAAACCTGCACTATAAACATATATATATACCTATACATATTTAAATCACACAAAATTCGACAGCAGACTCAAAAGGGAAATATTCCACATCCCCCCTATAGTTACTCCATGTGTTTATTGTACTACCTGAGACCGTGGCAATCATATTGTGGGTCTACTAAGGGACGATTTCCACTTGGTTTACCTTCGTGAGTGTGAAATTGAAAGCGAACCTGGTGCTCATCGTCTCCCTTTTCTTGCCATAATGGCGACGATGACTTGAAAAACGCTTCCTCTCCAGACGCACCAAACTTCCCATTGAACCTCCACTGTCCTTGTTTTCTTCCCTTGAGAGGATCTCTTCTCCGGTTCGTTATCACATTTTACGGTTACAGAATGTAACACAGCTTGCGCCCACACTCACGCATCCGTCTCCTTCTCTCTTTCTGAATGACACGAGCCTCGTCGGTCATTGAAGCCCTCATCATTTAATCACGCTCCAAGCCGCCGTGTTCAAGTGATTTCCGGTGAAAATCTGTTCATGTGTTTCACGCTTCGTCATCGTTCCTGTCACCGCTCAAAGTGTCAAGAACTTCTATAAAAGAAGGATAGAAAAAATTGACATTAGACTTGATTCCAGTCAAGAGTCTCTATACTGTACGGGTTCAGGGAATATATCGAGAAAATTTATCTGGTCTTGGTTGTTTCCGTTGTAACGTGCTGCTGATAAGGGAGCTTCTATGACGATGAATTTCACACTTAGTTTTATGGTAAGGATCCCTGTCGAGCGTCTGTTTCCCCCAAAAAGTTCTCCTCATGATGTTTAAACCAAATTGCTCAGAGCCGTAGAGTATCGTATTAGTTGTAATACACACACCAACACATATTTTCCCCAACATCTGCAGAGCACAGGAGGAAAATTACAAGGGGAGAAAACTAACAATATATTTGACCGTTTTTTTCGCAGATTCTATGGACGGCTCTGTCATATGCTTTGGGATTGGAAATTCGCGGGGAAATCCTCAGAGGTCTGCCATGCATCAAACGCCTGAACCAACTGTTTTGCCCAACTGCAGGAACGACTTATCCACTGTAGGTCCTTGTTTAAAAAATAGTTTTCTCTATTTTCGTTAGAAACCCAGGCCCACAGTAATCCGCTCTATCATAATTAACATAAATTTGTGTTTAATAGGGACCGGATCGAGAGATTTATCGATGAAAACAAGGCACTGATCAAGAGGATGTACGGAGAGTTTTCCATGAATCCCGAGAGTTACATCGGTCCTGTAGGTGGGAATACACTACGTAGAAGTACGCGAGAAGTGTTCGAAGACGAAGTTCCGAGCCTGTTTGCGGCACAGTCCGACAAGGAGAGACAGAATCCACAGACGAGAAATGCCGGACCATTTGATAACTCGACAGACTTCCACGTCAGAACCTCTAGGCAGACTGTGAATCCTCGTAATGGCGGACCAACTCAACAGCCCAAGTCAAACAAGTAAGTCGTCGTCATCAAGTGTTCATTAGTTACATAAATACAAGATTCATCATTCATCCTCAATGACGCGAGACGAAATAATTCCTTTCCATTCTATATATATTTTTCCAGAGTGGATTCTTGCGAGTCAACAGTGGAAATTGTGACTCCATACTGGGCGGCAAATAGCTCGGGGAAGGTTCGGGCAATCGTGAATACTCAGCACTTTGAACAAGCCATTCATCAAGAAGTTTGTGCCAAAACGACGACGAAACGGTGCAGTGGAGACTGTGCCTGCGAGCAGAAGTACAAGTGGCATCGGCTGCTCGCCTACGAACCGGACAACGACTGTCGTGGAATCTTCATGGACTGGTTCCTCTTCCCATCCTGTTGCGTCTGCCGTTGTAACCCTTCGACGTAGAATCGGAGCTTCCATAATATATCAAAGTAAAAGGAGACAGAGGAAACGCATAGAACCCATTTACTCTCTCGTTTCCAATGGACCTCCGTATATTATCGCTGCAAACGGAGCACCAGTTTTTTTCGTTATTGTATTATTTTGTAGATGATGCTCTGTACGTGTTACACCGACCGGTTTTGATATTATTTACTCATTCTTTGTATTTCAAACTACTCATGAGCTCGATGTGTATATTTCTGTGTTAGCGGAAGAGTTTAAATGTGTATAGGATATGTTCTTGGAATGACTATAGTTTCGTATGATTATTATATAGAGATTAAGTATGATAGTTGAATGCTTCTATTAGAGGTACGATAGGAAGGTGGTTCGTGCTGGCCGATGGATTCGGGATGAGAATTGTAATAGCTACACCGTGTCAAATGATGGGCGCTAAGTATGACTTGTTGCACGAGCTGTGAGGGGTTCAATTTTTGTAAATACCAAATATCCATACTGTTGTTTAGCACACATATTTTTTACTGTAAGAGAAGAGACAGTGGTAACTCACGACAAGCTTTGTGGGAGATTTTACTCTGTTGAAGGAGTGAAAATGTAACTAATTTGTGTGTACTGCGGAGGCGATAATGTGGCAAATGCCTCCTCCCACTTCTGAGGAATGTGTTCCCGGTTTGTAGGGACGAACACGTCCGGCGTAAGATTTACTGGATATGTTTGTTTGTATGCATAAAAGTTTTAAATTACATTCTTGTCAGGCAAAGAGGCTGTTACTAAAATCATAATGTTCTGATTCTAACCCTAACTTTTGTCCCTCATGTGGACATCACAGCTGTTATAATAGGGGCCCTACTAAATGGTGTCCTTCAAGGACTCAAAGTAGGCTTAGAACTTCTTAGATTGTTTGAAACTATTTGGGATTCTTCTCCAACTATTTTTCCTTCATTGTAAACTCGCGCGATTCTGACCCAGGTTCCATTATTAACTCCACTGGCATTTTTGAAAATGTATATCAGTGATATTGTAGTAAGAAACGCTATCTACAACTCAACTGCCAATATGAAGTACCCAATAACGGTGAAGGAGGAATATGGATTGAACTCATTTTGGGCTCTGCGTACCCTATACCATGAGTCTAAAATGTTGCAATTAGCTAATCGCTCTCACCGATGCAATGGAAATCTTGAAGATGGAAGTTGGGTTCCAATTTAGAGTACTGTACCTACCTACCGTATGAGTGTCTTACGTTCGTCAAGACCCTGACTCTCAATTACCTTGTATCGAGTTTAAAAAGTACATCGCACCAAATACAGAATCATGTATAGAGATGACCGAGATTAAGATGATGTTGCTGGAGAGAAGCAGACGGAGGGGTTTTTATGACTGAGTACCACTTTCCGCTCGTCCATCCGTCTGCTACAGTTATTCCGTGCGTAGTAGTAGCTATACAAATCAAATGTCCATTTCTTTTACATTATGGAATTATTCTTCCTCTAGCTTTATAAAAACTTTCAGAAGACATTATTTCTAAATAAAAACAATTTATTATAGATTTTATTTTCGGAATAGTTTGTAATTCTAATTGTCATTTTTAGCCTAAACTCTTCCTATTCAAAATTCCAAAACTTAAAGAATTAACAGGTATTCATAGAAGGAAAAAGAGCATTCTGCGCTAAATGTCTGGGATTCGAACTAACTGCTTCCATTACTGTGAACTTTTGAGGAATTTTCATCGCTTCCATTCCAATCCTGAACAACAGCCTTGACTTCATCAGAGTTATCATCATTATCACTAAATCGAATGTGAGTAGCAGTCTTCATAGCCTGCTGCAAGAGTTTATCCCTACCCCGCATCTTCTTCTTCGCATCCCCACGAATCTTCTGCCGAACACAGCTCCAGTATTCCTGTTGCTCTTTCTCTGTACAAACAAAAAATACTAATGAGTCCACAGGCTCCATTTTGCACTAATAAATATTAGTGCAAAATATACTACTATAAATTTATACACACATAAAATATATTATAGTCGCAATTTCTCTTGCACATACCCGTCAAGATAAAGGCAGCTTTGAAATGGGACGTTGCATTGCGAAGGAATTCTCCGACACAGGCAAAATAATCCGGGTTACCATTAAGTCGAACGTATGCATGGGTGTTCGGAGGGCTGTAGTCTACGAACTGCACTAACGACGAGGAATCTTGCGGCATCACTTCGGTCATTATCTTACCCTTGAAGTCTTCATCAGATTCAAAGGATTTGTCAAACTCGAGCCGAACGATGACACAACGTGCTTTAGGTTTCATTTCTGAGTCCTCTGACTTATCCTGACGTGCGGAATGGGTTTCCTTCACTCCGTCGTCCTTGCGTTTCTGAGCGGGCGGGTGGTTCGGGGTTCGGAGCTGCCGCTTCAACTTGCCCAAGTTTTCCCTTTGGAGATTTAAATAACGATTTCTTAACTGCCTCCAGATTTTCTTAGGAAGAATTTTCAGCTGGATTGAATCACTTTCGCGTTTCTCAATGTTGTCCAATTTTTTAGTTTTATAGTTCTTCCGCCGTTTCTTCTTTTCCGCCGAGTTCTGAACACCCTTTTCCACGCTGTTTCCATTCTCGGTGGAGGAGTCCACCTGGTCATTACTGATTTGAATTTGGTCACTCGAGCTCACATCGTCTGTTTCAGTCTTTTCCTTCTTCGTTGGGACCGCAACATCTTTATGATCAGCAGATCCTCCGCGACGACGCTTCCTTGACCCACTGACTTCATTTTCGGTAGAAACTTCAGGGATTTCTGAGGTACTCGAAGGTCCGGGTGAGGTGGAAGAATCGGGCTGTTCAAAAGTGCGGACACTAAGCAAGCTCCCTGGATTAATACTATCCGGTAAGCAGTCTCCTTTATCTCCGTAGGCATTCAAACACCTCTCCGCACCCTCTTCATCTTTGAACTCGACAAAGGCAAATCCCTTCGGTAGCCCATTATGCTTGAACTTTGGCATGGCAATGTATGCGATGGGGCCAAACTCTTGGAAAATCTTCTCCAGCCATTCGTGGTCCACATGGGTCGGGACATTTTCAACATAGATCGTACACTTTTCTAGCTCTTCAGCAGACTTCCCGCGACCCGGGTCATAGGGAACTTTCCGTTTAACCCCAGTCTTGTCCACCGATAACTCCAACTGCTCCGAATGTGCCAGAGCTTTCTGAAGGTACGTAATATTGAGCTCCGGGAGAATTTTCTGAATTTTGTTGAAGCCAAGGAGATGATGGAGTCCGACATACTCCGACTGACTAATAAGCTCCGCCATGTTCCTATTCTTCGACACGTTTGCATCACTGAAATAAAATTCAACTTGTTTACAAATATCAGCATACAATTTCTTTTTCCGGGGTCGGTGTCGATTCTTCTTCTTCAATACATGCTCCTCAATTATCCCCGGTTCGATCCGACCCACTTCCACATCTTTGGTAAAGTCCTCGCAGGGGGCTGGAAAGTGATCATCCGACCCAGAAACGACGGACGTTTCAACCACCACTGGCTCCTTGTCAAATCCCGGTGACACTGGCATTTTCTCCCGACGTAGATCCCGTATCCTCCAGCCTCACTCCCACGCTCTCACCGTTAGCTCAATTTCAAATATTCTTCCACAAACAAATCTTCCCACGACCTCCTGCTTTCCCAACTTCTCCGTTATCCGAAATCCCCTTCAATTGTTCCTCCTCGTCTGAAAAACAGGAATCATACAACAATCATTAATCTCAAACTCCAGACCTAAAAACATTCTTCTACAATTCCCCCCCTCCAAAAAAACAATTAAATTTACATTTAAACTCCACAAACTCTCACTACACACCATGTCCCTCAAAATCCATAGGATTTTCCCTGCTCCCAAAATTCAGAGCTTTCAGCTTACTTGGCAAAACCCAAACAAACTCCTCTCCACATGCTCCAACCTCATCCCCACGCAGAGGAACACGGTTTTTTGTTCAAAATCCCCCGAAAACCAACAGTGTACCTGCATACAGCAAGAAGGCCTCAACCGTCCCAGTCACTCCAAATATAACTTTCCCACTCCCTCACCCTTCCTTTCTCACCACATCCTTTAAAATAAAATCTTCAAACGATCCTCCTTATCCACCTCCTTTTGTCATCTCAAAAATCCTACAGTTTTCAAACTTGCTCGTCCTACTTACTTTATTGCGTCCTTCTGTCGTCCAAATCCTCCAAGATTTTCCCATTCACTAAAAACAACTTTCCCGCCACCATCACATCCCCCCAAAACCCGCAACGTTTTCAGTCAATGTGCAACTCAGGAGAGACCATTGAAAATCCCCAGGCTTCCCAAACTGCTTCACTCAATGTCTTTACTTCATCATCATCATCATCGGACCAGAGCCCTTGAAAAAAAAAAAATAAAATGTCAAAGCCATGTAGTATGCATGCTGCCGGCCCTATGTGTCCTGCGGTGCGGCGGACGGGGCTCATTCCCAAGTTGTATACAGAAGAGCAGCAGGTATCCTGCCGCATTGTGGCACCTTGGGAAAAATCCTCCGTCAAACCCTCCACATGGCCCAAGTTAGCCGCCATGATCGTGGAATTCACTGGAAAGTCCCCGTCTGTTCTGTATTGTCAAAACTTGGTCGGTCCCACACGACCGCGATCACCACGACGCACATGTATATACCTGCTCACGTCTAAAAAGCTCCCATATAATAATTCTTCCTCATCCTTCCATCCAGTTATCATGCTCCGCCGCATGCTGCTGCATCTCTTTCACACCGCACACAGTGCCGCTGCCGCCCGCCGCCTAACCAGCGTAGCAAGCAAGCACACACACACACACACACACACACACACACACACACACACACAACGCCTCACACATCCTACAGATGCACATGCTAAGCCTCCATATACTCTCGCAGATACACACACACACGTGTGCACGTAACTGCGTTCACAATACATGTGTGTCCATAATTCTAGGCATGGAGGGTGTGTGTGTGTGTGTGTGGATGTGCACGTGTGCACATGTAGTTTGAATGCACGTGCGTTCGTACGGCCTGTATGCACATGTGTGCGGTGCGCACGTAGTTTCTGTATACACATACTACGCACACAGTACACTACTTACATACACACACACAAGTACTAAATTGCATCCACACACAGTCGCACGCACACACACACACACACCTTCGTCCGCTCAGTCAGCCTGTGCGCATTAGGATGATCGCGGCGTCTACCGCCGGAGGCTGAATCATTCAGCACTAAAAAGTTGCTCTGCTCCGCATTTATATAGCCTGCTAGTGTGCACATATATGTACCACCCATGCTCATAGTGGGGTTCAATGTACTCCTACTACGGAGGATGGGACATGGGACGAGGTTCTATGGGTCCAGGGTTGTGCTAGGTCCTGTAGCCATGCCAGCTAGCGGAGGCCGGTCGTACTAGTAGGAGCCCCATGAGCGACCGGGCTGCCGCCGCCGTACACTAAAAAGTATATGCGTGCGAGCCGCACATCCTATATCCCAACCTCGTTGCCCGCCTACCCACATACTCACGGCAGCTCATATACATACTTGCACATACACTGGGAATATCCGAAGGGCAGAACGTTTTCCACCATGCTTCACTCCCATGATGTACATACAGGCAGCCCTGCGTGCCTGCCTGCTGCTGGCTGGATGCTGGCTGGCTGCTGTATGGTGGTGCCGCTGCCGCAGACTGTTGTGTGTGTGTGTGTGTGTGTGTGTGTGTGCGAGCTACACTATCCGCATACTGAGCGCATAGCAGCTCGTCTGTGTGCATGTGTGCGCGCCTGTGTGAATGTGTGCGCGTGTGTGTGTGTGTGCGTGTATATGTGTGTACGTATGAGCGGTTGCTGCTGCGTTCTAGGGAAAAGGATGGAATGACTCAAAGGAACTTCTCGGCGCATCTCACACGGTTTATAGCCGAGTGGGAAATGTGTGCGTTTTCATGTGTGTGTGTGTGTGTGTGTGTGTGTGTGTGTGGAAGAGCCTGAGTGTGCGGGCTAGTGCGGCTATGGGTGGCACAGCTAAGGGCGGCTATAGGACTTATATAAGTACACAGGCATATACTTCCAATGGGATAGAAAGGGCCAGAAGGAAGTTGTGCATATGTAGTTCTCACACACACTGTGTGTGTGTGTGTGTCTATGCATGTGTATATGAGTAACGTAGGGATTTTACACTGCTCGGAGCTGGGTATTATTTGGGAATTGGGCAAACTGGGCCCTAAAGAATGTACGGGTACGTTTCTAATACACGCAAGAGGGTATGGTGTGTGTGTGTGGATTCTCTGACTGTGACTGTGTGAAACGTATATATAGGCAGCCGTAGTGTGTGTGCTGGGCCGCATGTGTCCTGTGTGAGAGAGTGAATTCATTGAGAGAGGCATACGTACATTGTGTTTTTGGTGTCGGTGGTGGTAGTACATACGTGAAAGAATGGCTGACACGACGAACGACGAGTGGAAAAAGTGAAGTGTTTTTAGATAGGAATTGTGAGTAAAATAGCCAAGAAATCGTCGCGGAGAACTGAAGATTCCACTCGTAATTAATTTTAGGTTAAGTCGAAGTCCTCGACCAACTCCAAGTTGACTTGGGCTGACCTTTGAACCGTCAAAAATTTTTTGGTGGAATCAGCGCAAGTGATTACACATAGAAAAAGTTATTACAATACTGTGAGTGTGCTCCGTACATAAATATATGTATATACATGCATTTATATAGGCACACACATATATATATACATATAGATAAATATATATTTCCACATTAAACGTTATAAGTTGTTTCTGCGTGGACGCGGATATTAACGTATTAACTATTAATGTATATAGATATTTATTTTATATATATTATATGTATTTATTTCCGCACATTTCTATTAACTCCAATCCCAGTTACATCAAAATATTTAATAATATTATTATTACTATTATTAGTCTTGTTTTTAGCCAGGGAACGAGAGGGGCTTTTGGATGAAGGAAATTACCAAAAGTCTAATAAACCGTCGCGTGTGGTAATGTGTGTGAGTGTGTATGTGTGTGTGTGTGTGTGTGTGTGCGTCTGCAAGTGTACGTGGGGATGTGAAGTATCCATGTGTGTGTATGAGTGTGTGTGTGTGTGTGTGTGTGCTGTGAAGAACGCAAATGTTGAGCGAGTGAGGTTTTTTAGAAAGCACGTAAATATACGTAATTTTTCCCCAATTATCCGTCATAATAATTATATGCAGACGTATAGGGATGGTACGGATATAATTAGGAAGGTAGGGAGAGACAGTTTTCAAGTCAACGAGCCAGACGACAGGACGGTGATTTTTTTAAATAGGATTCCCCCCTGTAGAATCCCACAAGGCAAGGTTTTTTTTTCTCTACGGGCAAACTGGACGTCGGACAGTGGTAGGGACGGAACGGTGAGTATTAGACGGTGAGGTGGTAGGTAGGTTGACGGTGCTCAAGGCATGAGCAACGAGGGTTGAGAGGCAGGAGAGGTTGTCCAGGTTAAACAATGTGGAAACTGTGGGGTGTAATGTGTCATGGGAAATTACATGTGTATGAGTACAATAATAATAGCATGTAGTGATGGATCATTAATGGTCATGAATAATTCCCTTGCAGTTGGCCGCCAACTTTGACATCGGATTCTCGGAGAAGGGTCTCGTGCGTGTGTGTGTGTGTGTGTGTTTGTGGGGGTGTGTGGATTTTCGAGGATTCTCCATACACACCTCTCTATCATCCGGCCGTCATCATCCACAACCAGAACCAGAACGAGCCGTAGCAGTAGCAACAGCAACATCATCATCAGTATCAACACTCATCATCCTCGGGCCGGGAGGGTCCCACAACTCTTGAGAACAGACGGAGAGGACGACGACCAGGAGGGGAAAAGTGTCCGGACCGGACTCATCGCTGGAGAGGAGAGGGAGGAATCCTGCATTCCTCGGCGGAGACCTATTCACGGACGGAGAGTTCATCTGGGAAGAGCTGTGCATGTTCATGTTGAGAATGAGTTCAAAAGTTTCCACTGGAGGAGAGAAAGAGAGTCGCGGCGGCGGGTGTCGTCGCAGTCAACATAACAATGCTTCGAAATGTGTGCCTCAAACTGCATCCTCCTCCTCCGCCTCCTCCTCCCCGCCAGTCAATCCGCCTTCCTCCCCCATTCCTTCGTCCACGGGCACCGCCGCCGTCGCCGCCACCGCAACCGGTGCCACTGCCGCCGCAACCGCCACGTCAAATGCCCCCGCGGCCACCTCCTCCTGCCTCGCTGAAGAGATTGAGGACGACGATCTCGACGTGGACGTGGACGGGGATGACGAGGATGAGCCAGCCCTGGATGAGCTGGATGACCTCGGAGGGGAGAACGATGATGTGGAAGATAATTCACCCGACCTGAGCCATCCCCATCACCCGTCATCCGGTCCCGCAAATAACTTTGCATCCTCCTTAGACTTCATCAACTCATCGAGCGAAGAGGATGATGATGATGTAAGGAAGCCGCGAGCGGTTTGGACTCCAAAATGTCTATAGTCATGAACCACACTTGATTCTTGTCCGATCCGCAGTACACATGCCGTATTGTTGGTCCCGCAACTATCCGTGTGGGAAGACTCCCCAACTTAATCGCTGCAATTTAAGTTTCTGCCGTAGATATTTGTAGTGTACGGAATCCCGTCTTCATGGAAATCCCTGATAAGGGTCCCTTGATCAGCGTGTAGTTGTATAGGTGGAATAGGTAGATGCCCGGAATCAGAATGCCGGAACAGAAACCCAGTGGTCGCCAAGATTTCCATAAAGTTGAGAGGACCACAATTGATTTTGCTTCCCAAGCTCCTCGTCTCATCCGTCCTCCGTCCTCATCCTCCTTCTCGGAAAGATCCCGCGCGGAAAGTTCTCAACTCTGTCTCTGTTGTCATGATCCGTTTATAGAAACATCTTTTTTTTCTCTCTCTCTCCCTGTACATGTAAATCTGCAGGCTCAACCGCTCCGATCCAGTTCCCAGTAATCTCCACAGTAGTTAATCTCTCAGCACTGGGGGATCCCATCTGAGTTCGTTGCTGTTGTTGTTGTTGTTGCTGTTGTTGGTGTTGTTGTGAGAAGGAGGCTGTGAGCCTCAAAGGGTTAGACAGTGTCTCCCACGTGCACGAGTTCCCATATCCTCCTCTTCCTCCTGTCTGACTGACAGCTCCGAGACTCCCGAGGCTCTCAACAGTTTGTCTTCGGCTCGTTATACGTCTTTCCAATTTGTCATCAGCATCATCATCATCATGATCATCATCATGAATATATCCTTGGAGTAATCCCAACCATGGGATCATTGCCTAGTGGTTGGACACACTATTATAGGATCAACTTCTCCAATAGTTGTTTTTTTTTTTGCTGGGTAACTCATGGGTGATGGGAAACTCACGGAGTTGGAGGTCGGAGGATGACAGACTGGGCTGGGCTGGGCTGGGCTGGTGGTGACTGTCCGTGTTTAGGGAGCATTGAGCGGAGAATCTGACGCCCTTTGAGCATGATAGTTTATGGAGCAACGTACGGACGGTTGCAGAAGTTACACACTTTTTTTGTCTCCAGCCGGTATTTCTCAACAGATTGGGCGGTGCGGAGGAGGACTCACTGACTATACACCCTGACTCTCAGTGAGCATGAAGGAGTGGGCGGATAGGATTTTGTTGTTGTTTTCAAACATGTGTGAGATTATTTTTATTATTAATTTATATTTATTTTTCAAACATTTGTTTTTGTATAATTTATAAAGATTTGTATGGAGGACCTCATAATTACCTTGTCGCAATTGATTTCATTACAATTGTGATTGTTATTATTATTATTATGAATATTATTTTTTAAATACTTGTTGGGGCTGTCAGATGATGATGATGATAATGATTGTGATGACAAACTACATGGAATTTGGGGGGATTGACGACGGATCGGATAATATTGTGGCCACATGTTCGGAGGGATAAGATTGTGTGGAGTAGTGAGTATATATGTGCCTGTTTGTGTTAGTGTTTGTGTGTGTGTGTGTGTGTGCGTCTCAGGGGTGGATTCTGTACAGCGAACACGGGTCAAGTTTGAAGTGTGTTTGTTGGTTTTTTCCATTCACTGTTATAACTTGTATTTTTTCATGGAAAAATTCCAAAAAATTAGGGTGAAGTAGACGAGTCGTTGGAGCGAGACGAGTCGGACGATGACGACGACGAGGATGATGATGGTTTGGAGTTGGAACCACCTGGCTTCCTCCTACCCTCCGACGGAGATGCTTCCAGTATCCAAGGGATTCCCCCTGACGCTCAAGCACGACTCGAAGCCTTTTTTGAAGCTGCAGGTGAGTGTTATTGTTGTTGTGGGCGGTGCATGAATGACTTTTGAAATGGGGAGATTTGTATGGATATACAGAGTATATTTTCCGTGTTGATTTCGTTTTTGTTTTGTTTTGCATGTTCTTTTTTGGAAACTAAATTGTGTTTTTTGTATTTATTTTTACTTGAAGGATTCACGGACGGGAAACTCATGTCGGATCCGGAGAATTTGCGAAAGCTCACCCTCACCGTATCCTCCGCCCTGGGGGAAGCATCTGCTGCCATTAACCGGATGCGAGATTCCCAGAGGTAATTTGCTTATAGCGGGCAGATAGGGTGGGGGAGTAGAGGCGGCGGTTGGTGGGATCCAGGATGATGTTCCGTCGGATCACATCCCGTCCCCTCGTCAACTTCTTCGACATCTTCGTTCCCTTCTTCTTCTTCTTCTTCTTCTTCTTCTCAGAACGTCTTCTAATGGGGTACCTCGTTCTTTGAGTTGCAGGAAGTCCATTGAGGAGGGTCGGAATGACTCCATGGAAGAAGGGGACAGCTTACTTGCCCTTGCCTGCTCCTCGGGTTACTTCGAACTTGCACGAGTGAGTCAACTTTGAGTGTGTTGATGTGATGATGTTTGAGCGGATTCTGGGATAGTGATGACAATTGTGATTATGATGATGATGATGGCTTGAGTGGGGCCATCCTATGGTGGCTTGGAATTGAAAGCAATGTTTTTGCTAACTCACGGATTTTCTTTCCTCTGCATCCGCATCCAGGTCTTGTTAGCGATGGGAGCTAATGTAGATGATCGCGGGACGAAAGGTGACCTGACGCCCCTCATGGATGCTGCCTCCCAAGGACACGTTGAGATCGTTCGCCTCCTCGTGAGTCATGGAGCTGATGTTAACGCTCAGTCCGCCTGCGGTGAGTTGGACCCATCCCCACGTGGATGCTAGTAGCTCACCACATGTCTTCATGTATCTTCTAAATAGTATGGTAGTGGATCTGTCATGATGTGTTCTGTTATCGGCCTGAAGTGATCTCTCTTTCTCTCCCCAGACGCACTCTCACCTCCTCCTCCTCTGGGGGTGCGTGCCAGTGCGTTTGGGGGCAAAGGAATGAGAGGGGAAAGGATGAGAAATAACCTGCTGAACTTTTGATTTTGCCAATTATGATGGCGATTATTAGTTTTGAGATAAATTACGGGTGAAACTGATTGTAATGTCCGGGGTTTTTCCTCTTCTGTTTTTTGCGCCTCCAAATTCAACAACAACAGGGAACAGTCCTCTCATGTACGCTTGTGCGGCGGGTCATGAGGAGATCGTGAGGGAGCTTCTCAAGTCCGGGGCGAGGGTGGAGGACAACAATGAGAATGGTCATACGCCCCTGATGGAGGCTGCGTCGGCGGGCCACGTGGGCGTAGCCAAGGTATGCATTTTGGATTGATGTGTGGGTGTATGCGTGCATGTGTTTGCGTAGGTGTTTCGGGTTGCCGAGATTTCCTTCCCGGCTGCTGATGCTGCTGCTGCTATTATTCTGCTCCGGAAGGAATATATTTTTGGTTGTGATGATGATTTACGTATAATTTTTTAAAATATATTGTTATTATTTTGTCAGATCCTCCTGGAGCATGGAGCTGGTATTAATACACATTCAAACGAGTTTAAAGAATCTGCCCTTACCGTTGCCTGCTATAAAGGTCATCTGGAGATGGTTCGTTTCCTCCTGGAGGCTGGTGCTGATCAAGTAAGTTGTTGATGTTGTTGTTGTTACTGTTGTTGTTGTCGTCCCACAGGGGGGACGACGGCGGGGCGGTGGATTTAAACCCTTGATTTATTGACATTGAAAAAAATGATGATTTAATAATAATTAAATGTTAACTAATTGTGCTTTTTTTAATTGCTTATTTTCCCCTTTGACATCGCTCCACTCACTCGCAGCAACACAAAACGGATGAAATGCACACGGCATTGATGGAGGCCTCCATGGATGGGCATGTGGAGGTTGCCAGACTATTGCTGGATTCGGGAGCACAGGTGGGGTCTGGATAATGATTTTTGGATTAAAGGAGGAGGAGGAGGTCAATAACGAGATTTAAAATATCAATTTTTTCCGTTTCTCCCTGGGGATTCCCCTCGTAGGTGAACATGCCCGCGGACAGCTTCGAATCCCCTCTCACCCTTGCCGCCTGCGGTGGACACGTCAAGTTGGCCGAGCTCCTGATTGAGCGAGGAGCCAACATTGAAGAGGTATGAAGATTATATACTTACATACACACTAAGTATGTATACCTATATACTTATATGCATTTGCACGTATTCATGCACATGCCTATTCATACGACAATGGTACTAAATGGTTTTTTTGTTTTTTCCCTCTCCAGGTCAACGACGAGGGCTACACCCCTCTGATGGAGGCGGCGCGGGAGGGTCATCTCAACGTGGTGAAATGCCTCCTCCGGAACCATGCCAAAATCAACGCCCAGACGGAGGAGACGCATGAGACGGCACTGACGCTCGCGGCCTGCGGTGGCTTCAAGGACGTCGTGGAAGTATTGTGTGATGCCGGTGCTGACATTGAGCTGGGCGCCTCATCCCCCCTCATGGAATCAGCCCAGGAGGGACACTATAGTGTGGTCAAGTACGTCCTCTTGCTCTATTCTCGATGATGAGGATCTTGTGTTTTTGGAGCGATGAGTGTGATTGATTGGTGGGGGGTAATGGTTGCGGATTGGTTGGTGGGCTGTGGCGGGTGGGTTTGTTTTAATTGGAAATTATCCCCGGTGTGTGACTTTTCCATTTTGTTCCATGCAAAGGTTCCTTCTGGAGCGGGGAGCGAGCGTGAATAGGGAAACTCAGACGGGAGACACTGCCTTGTCCTACGCCTGTGAGAACGGACATGTGGACGTAGTGGAATTGCTGATCGAGAAGGGAGCTGATCCGGTACGTGAAATGGATGGAGCCGCACACAGAAATTGCGGAGAATCATGTTGTCTTCCGGTGTCCTGGCCCGTTCCAGGAGGAGGAGGAGGAGGATGAGGAGGACTTTGTGAAGAATTCCGCAGTACAACAAATAATAATAATAATTATTGTTATTTACATTCCCTCTCCCACCAGGAACACCCATCGGAGGGCGGGAGGAATCCACTCATGAAGGCCTGCCGCGGGGGTCACCTGGACGTCATCAAGTTTCTACTGTCCAAGGGAGCGGACATTAATCGTCAGACGGCGAGCAATGACCATACGCCCTTGTCCCTGGCCTGTGCCGGGGGTCACGTGGCGGCGGTGGAAGTGCTCCTCGCTGCCGGGGCGGATCCGTATCATAAGCTCAAGGACAATTCCACGATGATCATCGAGGCGGCTCGGGGCGGGCACACGAACGTCATCCGCGTCCTCCTCGACTACGCTCCGCAGGCAAGTCTGAAGTACACGGCGGACAAGGTCCCCGGGAAATCACCATCATCATCAACAGCAGCAGCAGCCGCAGCAACCATAAACACAGCTGTGGCCACAGCAGCAGCAGCAACAACAACAACAACAACAACCACAGGAACCGGGACAGGGACGAACAAGTCTCAGGCGGCGTCCGTATCGTCAAGCTCAGGTGAGGAACCTTCCTAGGAGGAGCCGCCCCAATTATATAGCCCCGGCAATATTTGATGCTGTGGACGGAGAATTACTGTCGTTTTTGAATTTTATTGGAAATTAAATGAGCCTAACTTGATATTGGAAATTTTTGAATACAATTTCAATTCTGATTTTGAATTTTGATCGGGGCACACAGGGGCAGGGAGTCAAAATCAAGGCAAATCGGTCCTGAGGAAGAGCAGGTCCACCTCCACCCTCGACTCTTCTGCTCCGCAGCAGGTATGACCTCTGAATTATAATTCGCAGTAATAATTTCGATTCAGTGTATTTAGCTTAATAATCCAGTAAATCTAGTCTGATCCGATAAATTACAATAATAAAATGATACTAAGTCTAATGCAAGTAAATCTTTTTGTTGGCTTATCCCACAATAATAATAATAATAATAATAATAATAATAATGTAAATAATAATATTTTTGCTCAATTCTTCGACCCTGCAGAAAGCTGGAGATGGGAGTGGTGAGGGGAAGGGGAAGAGCTCCATAGTGGCGGCCGGGGACAGTTCTCTCATGAAGAATTTGCAGCACATGACCACGGCCGGGGCCGGTGACGGTTTGAAGAAGCAAGGAGGGTCAGGAGCAGCGGTGGGCTCCTCCGCAGTTGTAACAGGCCAGGTGAACACTACCATTTCGGTGGCGGAGGTGAAGAGCATTTGTGGTCCGGCGGCGGCGGGGGTGAGCTCGACCAACTCCATTCCGGCACGGAAGCAGGCCACCCCGTCCGCGACGGCTGCCGCCATCGTGGCGGCCGCCGCCTCCGCTTCCGGTGCTGCCGCTGCTGCTGCTGCTGCTGCGGCGGCGGCGGCGACTGGAACGAGTCCCTTGGTGGGGAGTCCGATGTTGTCGTCGTCTTCGACGCCGACGACGACGATGATGACGCCGTGTAATCATAGCGGCTGCTGTCCCGAGTGCGCCAAGTCCAATCCGGACGGAAGTCACCAACACCATGTTCACGTGAAGAGGCCTGCGGCGGCGGGGAGTGAGGGGCAGTCGGTCGTGGGAGGGCTGACGACGACGACGAGGGACAACACCATCCTGGTCGCACCGCTCACCATCCCAGCCGTGGGGACGACGACTCCGGTTGCTGTTGTTACCAACAATCCGACGCTCGCCGCCCCGGTGAGCTCCGCAACGACGGCGGGGGGAACGACGACAACACTGTTGAGTGCGGGGACCGTCACGCCCGCGGCTCCCGCTCCCTCTCCCGCCGCCCCCACCGGCCCTCCTCTCGTTCCATCGCAGGTGCGTGTCTCCATCTTATTTCCGTGCGTCTCCATGTGTATGTGTGGGTGCGTCCGTGCGTGTTTGTGTGTGTTTGCATGTGTCTGTTCGTGTGTACACCCATGTATGAGCGGCAAAAAATTTAAATATCCCACTTAATCAATCTCAATCTGCCGGTATGATGAAGCAAATTTCATAAAATTTTTGAGAATTTGCAAAAAAAAAGAATAAACAGGAACGTGTTCTTTAATTTTTGTTTTTTAATCTTTTTCTTTTTGTGGAGGGCAGGATTCGGTGCTTATTTGCTTTGACCCTTGATATTCTATTGACTACTATTATGATGATGACTATAATTACTATTATTGTTATTATTAAGGTATCGTCGTAACCCTGTGGTGGCGGTGTCTAACATGAAATATATATTTACATATATATTTATATATGTACATATATCCATCCAGTTGTGTATACTCTGGTGGTTTAACAATGCCAACTAAATTGAAGAGTATGAGGTTGCGTAAAAATATGTATATATTTGTGAATACATGTCCTCATACCCTAATAATAATTACCCACTATTATTAGTGTATATATGAGGCACGCATTGATCATCATATTGATTTGTTTGACCTGGTTGTGTGGCTTTTTAAAAACGGATTTTTCTTGTTTTTTGTAACCATGCTTTTTATTAGGACTTGATCCGTGAGCAGTTAAAAGAAAGTAATTCATGGACTTGTTGTTGTCAACTTTATGGTGGCGTAATACAGGTGACGGCTCAAACGGCAATCAGTGAGCGTCCCAAAGCCAAAGCCAACAAGCCCAGCGCTCGAAAGCAAGTTCAACTCCAGCTGCAACAACAGCAGCAACTTCAACAACAACTCCAGCTACAGCAGCAGCAGCAGCAACAACAACAACAACAACAACAGCAGCAGCAGCAGCAGCAGCAGCAACAACAACAACAACAACAAGTTGCAAGTTCATCGTCATCAACCTCCTCCGGAATCTTACCCGCCTCCTCGGTTGGGAGTGAGAAAATCATCATTGGAAGCCCATCGGTGAGCTCATCGTCATCATTATCTTCATCATCATCCACCTCATCATCATCAACCTCATCCTCCACCTCCTCCCCATCGTCATCAACAACAACAGCCGGAGGTCCAGCAGTCGTAGTGGCAGCCGCCGCCGCAGCAGCAGCAGCAGCTGCTGCTGCTGCCTCTGCTGGCGTATCATCATCTACGACAACAACAACAACAACATCATCAACAACAACAACAACAACAGTAGCAACATCCACAGTACCCACCACAAATGCCACGACTATAGTACCAACTAGTGCAACATCCCCGTCGACTCCAAATAACCTGCAGCAGCAGCAGCAGCAGCAACAGCAAGTCTCGGTGGTGGGAAGCCCACAACAATCGATCGCTGCTGCTGCTAGTAGCATCATAGCTGAGGTACAGCTGCAACAGCAGCAACAACCGTTCCCTGCAAGAATCGGTATTGCTGCCGCCGCCGCGGCCTCAACCTCCGCTACTACGACGACCACCATCATCGGCAGTGGACCACTTGATGGTGGGATAAAACTCCCTATTGTGCCCAATTCACCACCCGCCAAGGTATGTGGAAAATCATGATTCCAGAATTCATTCTATTCATTTAATCATTATGATTTTGATTAGTATGATTATGATCATTATTATGAGGAGGGAAAAGAAGGGAAAATGTATACTTTTCTTGCTGTAGTCGCTTCAATCTGCCAATCAATCTGTTCCGCAGCTGGTCAATGTCTTGTAGTAGTAGTAGTAGTAGTAGTAGTAGTAGTCATAGTAGGACCATTAATATTATTATTATAACTATTATATCATTATTTGTATCTTTTTGTGATGGCAATTGGTGGTGAATTATGTTGATGATGATGAAGATGATGATGATAGACAAAAACTATACATACATATACACATATATATATATGTACATGCATACACATGTATATATGGGAACTATTTCAAAATGTATGGCTTTGGCTTTTCACTGTGATGCAGTTCATTGGGTCCCCGACGATTTTTCAGATGCATGTGCAACAGGTTCGGGCGACGACCACGAACCAAGCAGCCGCAGCCGCCGCCGCTACTGCCGCGGCCGCGGCGGCAATGGCTACTGCTCCCCCCACTTCTTCTTCTACTACTACTACTACTACTAATCCGCAATTCAAAAAGCTGGATCCCAAACAGCTGAGCCAAATATTTGCACAACATCAACAACAACAACAACAACCGCTACTCAAGGGAAATAAAGGGAAAGGTGAGCCGAGTGTTCCACTCTCTCTGTTCAGCTCTCTCACTCTGTCAAGTGGGAAAAAAAGGAAGGGAAGGAGGACGCTCAGGAAATAATTTGGAAAATTAGTGAAAATATAATTCAAAAAATTAAATAGTCTTCAAAAATTTTAAATAGTTAGTCCAAATGGAAAGACGATGAACTGAACAAATTATAAAAAAAATGAATTAAAATTCGTTAAATATATACATCAGTAGTAGTTCCAAAATTAAAAAAAAATATTTCAAACTGAGTGAAAATAATGCAAAGTTAGTCAAAATATAGTGAGTTGCAAATTAAATGACAACAAGTGCTCCAAAATTCAAATTAAAAAATCAGTTCGAACATTAATATTAAAAACCAGTTTCAATTTATTTTAAAAAAAACAGTTCCAAAGATACATTAGTAGAAAATATCGCTTAAATGTTGTTTCCAAATTTCTACAGAATATTAGCTCCAGAATTACAGGACAGAAATTGTAAAAAATTAATTTGGCAATAATTCAAAATTTAATATACAAATATAAAAGAAAATATTAAAAAGGTCTGAAAATTGCTAGAAAAAAATCAGATCTGAGAAAAGTAAAAATAATAATTGTTCCGGAATTGCTAAAATAAGTAGCAAAAAACAGGTTGATAATTTTATAAATAAATAAATAATTCTAAAAAAAACTTTATCAAATAATTAATAGTAATTGAAATAGAATGAGTTGGAAAATTGATAACTTCTCAAAATTTCCAAATTTTATCTCTAACTCCCGCCCGCCCGGAATGTTCCCGAAATTAACACGAGTTCTGGCAAAGAAAATTCAGGAGATATAGACAGAGAGAGAGAGAGAGAGAGAGAGAGAGAGAGAGAGAGAGAGAGAGAGAGAGAGAGAGAGAGAGAGAATATAGACAGAGAGAGAGAGAGAGAGAGAGAGAGAGAGAGAGAGAGAGAGAGAGAGAGTCAGTCCTTATATTATGGAGGGAGCCATATATTTTCCTTTGTCAATTTCATATTTTCCCACCCATTACTAAAATTTTGTTCTTCCCTATCGAAAATATCAGTGTAGGGATTTTGGCCGTGGGAAAATGCTGGATTTTCACAGTTGAAATTAAGAAGAAAAAAAAGTAGGCCCTCCTTCGTCGGCCCGCTCCCCCCTTGATTTTGTTTGATTGTCAATTGTCTTTGGAAAGAAATGATCTTGTTGTGATGAGATTGGTGTTGTTGATGTGAGTTCTGTTGTGGCTGTGGTGGAACTTTTGCAGACACGTTTGAAGCTCTGTGTCAAGACAGTGACAAAAACAACTGCCGGGCCATGATGGATTTTAGCCAAGTTTTAACAGCAACGACTGGGGCTTACAATTCGTTCAGTGCTTTAGCTGCTGCTTCCTCCTCCTCCTCCTCCACATCTTCTTCTTCTTCTTCTTCTGCTGCTGCTACTACTACTGCCGCCGCCGCCGCCGCTGCCGCTACCGCTCCTACTGCTCCTCCTCTATCTCCTGCTACCTCTTCTTCTTCTTCTTCTTCTAATTCTTCGTCATCTTCATTGTCATCACCCGTCGGAGGGAATGGTGGTGGTTTCGTCTTGGGGGGTCAAGGAGTTGGGGGTTGTTTTGGAAGCTGTGGTGGAACTCTTGCTGCACTCACAAGTGGTGGTGCCACTACTTCTTGTGCCACCATCCCCCCAACCTCCTCCACCATATCCGCCAGTTCCTTCTCATCCTCCTCCTCCTCCTCCGCCGCCTCCATTTCCTATCCCGCTTCAGTGGCCACGGCGGCTGCACATGGGAGC
Organism: Pseudobourletiella spinata; assembly: GCA_009870155.1. Classification (NCBI taxonomy): domain Eukaryota; kingdom Metazoa; phylum Arthropoda; class Collembola; order Symphypleona; family Bourletiellidae; genus Pseudobourletiella; species Pseudobourletiella spinata. The sequence goes on from WJFA01000268.1 coordinate 26,345, forward strand.
AGCTCGACGACGATGACGACAACAACGACGACGACGACGGTCGTGGTGACGCATGGGAATGGGGAGACGGAGACGATAATAGAGGGAGAGGAGTTGCCGCCGGGAGCGAATGAAATAATAATGAGCGCTGCTGCTGCTGCCGCCACTTTCCCACTGGAATGCTTTCCCTTGCAAGGCGCTTTACAAGTACATGAGACTATGAGATATGTATATATATATAATATATATATATGTATATACTATTGTATACATATGCGTAATATACATGAATCTATGAGGATTTACATATATATGTATGGCTGTATGTGTGTGCGTATGTATGTATGTATTTTGTCTATCGTCATCGATGCACATGATGTGGATCATGTGCCTCTGTTGTATGTTTTTTTTTGAATTGAATGTCTATATGTGTATATATTTATATGTAAATATTAGATATGTATTTATATTTTTTTAATTGTGGCTATCTGTATATATGAACCATGTTGCAAATTCTTATTAATGTATGAATATGTTCTGATTCTTGTTCTTGTTCTCATCCGACTCTGTCTTATGGACGATGACGACGACGACGACGACGGCAACAATAATAATATAATAGCAGATAAGTGCGGGGAGCGGCGGTGGTGTTCACGTCCAGTCCTACCAGCTCACAAGTTCACCCTCGGCCCTGTCCGGAACGACGACGGTCGCCGCTGCGGAGCTTGGGGTCACCGGCTCCGGGCTCCTCGCCACCATGACAGGCGGCGGCGGAGGGACGATACAGATGACGGGAGCAAGTTGTGCGTCGGCGGGGAATTCGGGGGCGGGATTCACACCGCTCTCACCCATCCTCCTCCCCCACCCGCCGCCCCTCCCGCAGGCAATCAAGGAAGCTGCAGCGAGTGCAGGGATCCTGCCACCCTCGGGGGCGCCGCCGCCGGGGGCACTCAAACCTCAGACGAGCAAGGGGAAAGGAACTGACCAGGCTGCCAAGGGTTCAGTGGGTAAGGGACGGTGGTCGTCACCGTTAGTACTGCTATAATAGTAATAGTAATAGGAATAGTGAAAATCTATTTGAAAAGATATTAGTGGGGTTCCAATAATAGTATAAATAGCTTATGTCTATGAATTTTTGAAGGTAACGTAAAAGCCGTGCTGGGCTCGTCCAATGGAGGGAGTCAGTTGTCAGTTGTGGCTGGTGGTGTTGCTACGACGACGATGACGTCGACCGCCGCCGCCATCCCTGTTCCCAGTCAGCAACTCCCTCAGCAGCAGCAGCAACAACAACAACAACAACTCCAACTTCACCAGCACCAACAGCAGCAGGCTCAGCAGCAGCAGCAGCCGCCGCCAGCAGCACCCTCTCAGGTTAAGAAGCCCGTGGCGAAGCGATCCCGGCCCTTCTGTCCGCAGAACAGCTCAGCTGCTGGAGGTAGTAATTGTAGTAGTGAACAAGGCAGAATTGGACAATCAGGGAATGAGGAAAGGCAAACATGGAGGCACTGCCATCATTCTTCTACTACTTCTTCTTCTTCTGTTGGTGCTCCTCTAGGGGCAGGGAAGCAGAACCAGTCCGTGGCCTCCACCCAGACGACGTTCACGGGGAACCAGGCGGACCAGGCGGGGAAGCTGTTGGCGAAGCCGTTGGACGTGGATTCGGCGACGGAGTCGAATGGCGAGACGAGTTTGTCCATTGCCGCCGCGTCGGGACACTATGACGTCGTCGAATTCCTCATTAGCCGAAAGGCTCACATTGGTATGCATATATATATATATATACATATTTATGTATATTTTTTGGAAATTTCTTTTGATCCTTCTATTTTTTTGGTTGGTTTGGTTTTGTGTGTGTGATTGTGTGTGTGTGTGTGTGTTATGGTATGGCTAACTTTTTGTGACTGTTACAGAGCACCGTGATAAGAAGGGATGTACCCCGCTGATCCTGGCAGCTGACGGGGGTCACGAGAAGGTCGTGGAGCTCCTCCTAAACCATGGGGCGGACATTGAGGCCCAATCGGATCGAACCAAGGATACTGCCCTCTCCCTCGCCTGTACCAAGGGTCGAATTGAGGTAATGGGCCTCACTACTGTGTCGCTGGGCATATATATTTAGCCATTCATTTTTTTAAATTTTGGAATTATTTTGCTACTAAAATTTAAAATTTCTTTAAATTTGAATTTATGTAAATTTTTGTTGTTAAAAATTGATATTTATTTAAATCTGAATTTATATAAAATTTAATTGTTAAAATTTGATATTTATTTAAAGTTGAATTCATACTAAATTTAATTGTTAAAATTTGATATTTATTTAAATTTGAATTTGTGCTAAATTTTGTTGTTATAATTTGGCATTTATTCAAATTTGAATTCATATTAAATCTTAGTATGAGCAAAATTTGATATTTATTTCAAGTCATACTTTTAATATGTAATCATAATTATTTAAATATTAATTTATTTTAAATCCTATTATATCAAAATTAAATATTTAATACGAATGGCTTGTGAACTTGATGATATGGCGTTGCTGATAATTTATTCATTTTGGCTTGGATGAATGCTGTCTGTATGTATGTGTAACAGCGTGGATTTCCTGTCTAATTTTTTTTTTTTTGCGTGTGGCCCATGTAAAGGTGGTGGACCTCCTGCTGAAGCGGGGGGCCTGCAAGGAGCACCGGAACGTGTCGGACTACACGCCGCTGAGCCTCGCCGCCTCCGGCGGCTACGTCAACATCATCAAGCTCCTCCTGTCCGCGGGGGCGGAGATCAACTCCCGCACCGGCTCCAAGCTGGGAATCTCCCCCCTCATGCTCGCCGCCATGAACGGGAACGTGGCGGCGGTGAAGCTCCTCCTGGACATGGGCTCGGACATCAACGCCCAGATCGAGACGAACAAGAACACGGCCCTCACGCTCGCCTGCTTCCAGGGGCGGCAGGAGGTGGTGCAGCTCCTCCTGGAGCGGAAGGCGAACCTAGAGCACCGGGCCAAGACGGGGCTCACCCCGCTCATGGAGGCCGCCAACGGGGGCTACGTCGACGTGGGCAAGGTCCTCATCGAGAAGGGGGCGGACGTGAATGCGCCGCCGGTGCCGGCGACGCGGGACACGGCCCTCACCATCGCCGCGGACAAGGGTCACTACCGCTTCGTGGAGCTCCTCCTCATGAAGGGGGCGGTGGTGGACGCTCGGAACAAGAAGGGCTGCACCCCGCTCTGGCTCGCCTGCCACGGGGGTCACCTCGACGTGGGCCAGATCCTGATGCGCGGCGGGGCGGACATGGACGCGCAGGACAATCGGCGGATCTCCTGCCTCATGGCCGCCTTCCGCAAGGGCCACGTCAAGGTCATCCGCTGGATCGTCAAAAACGTCACCCAGTTCCCCTCGGACGCGGAGATGCAGCGCTACATCATCTCCATTGCGGGGGAGCCGGAGCTGCTCAAGCGCTGCCAGCAGTGCATGGAGTACATCCGCCAGGCGAAGGACAAGCAGGCCCTGGAGGCGAACAAGAATGCGGACATCCTGCTGGAGGAGTTGGACTTGGAGCGGACGCGGGAGGAGTCCAAGCGCCTCGCCGCCGCCCGCCGCCGCGAAAAGAAGAAGAAGAAGAAGCTGGAGAAGAAGAAACTGTTCTCGGGCGGGCTCGCAACGGACGGGTCCGAGCCGACCGAGATCAAGTCCGAGGATGAGGAGGAGGAGGAGGAGGCCATCCGCGAGGATGAGGATGAGAACGAGGATGAGAACGGGGGGATCTTCGACTCGGGCATCGATGCCAATAGCCAAGGCTCCAACTCCTCCGCCGGCAATCATAATAATCACCACCACCACAACCACCACCACCTCCAACAAAACCATCATCATCATCATCATAGTAGTAACAACAACAACAACAATTTTAATAGCAACAATAACAATAATAATAACAACAATAACAACAACAACAACAACAACAATACCAACAACATTCAGGAGGGGAAGAAGAGTCGGAAGGGGAATAAGGAGAACCTCGTCGTCGTCGTCTCCTCCTCAGTAGAGAGCAGTAGCCTGAGCCAACACGTGCCAGTCGTAGCCATGGAGAAGATCAGTAATAGCAGTAGTAGTAGTAACAGTGTGGAGGCGGCGGAGAAGCCCGCCGGCAGCGGCGGTCGGAGTCGGAAGCGGAATAAAAAGAACAAGGGCGGCAGCAGCAACTCCAACAATAGCAGTACCAACAACAACAATAATAATTCCATCTCCAGTAATGCCCTCCCGCCTGAGCTTCCTGAGACGGACGAGCCGACGACGACGACGACAGCATCAACAACAACAATGAAAAAGAAGGAGATTCTGAAGGAAAAAGTTGAGACGACGACCTCAGAGAGCAAGTCTTCAACGAACAACAACAATAATAGTAAAACCAGCATGAATTCCAACAAGGACTCGACGACCCGAAAGAGTAAAGAGGAGGGGACGAGTGCGAGGGACATGATGATGATCTCCGGGATGCACGAGAAGGGTGGTAGTAGTAATAAAAAGACTCTTCAGCAACAACAGCAGCAAGGATCCTTGAGCGGCAGTAGCAGCAGCAGCAACAGTGGCGGAAACAAAGACAGTAAGAGCAGCAGCAACAACAACAACTCCAATTCGTCGGTGATGAGCGGCAGTGGCAACAACAACAGCAACAACCTCATGAGCTCCCCCGCAGTGTCCAAGAAGAGCCTGGCCAGTGTGTCGAGCACGAGCTGCGGCTCTTCGAACCACCACTCCGGACCGGAGCCACTGATGGGGCTGTCCCTGAACCCTCCGCAGTTGCGGAAAGGGACGTTCGTGGACCATGTTCTGGGAGATCACGGGGGGTCGCTTCACCACTCCGGCTCGCAGAGCTCGCACCTCAACCATTCGCACATCTCCCATTACCAGAGCGGTAGTGGGGGTGGCGGCGGCGGCTCCGGAAGCGGTGGGAAGCACTTGCCCGGTGGGAATTCCTCCTCCTCCTCCTCCTCAATGTCGGGCAGTAGTGGGGCCGGCGGTGGTGGTGGGAGCAACAGCAGCGGTCAGAAGCAGTTGAGTCGGAAGGATGAGGGGTGGAAGGAGGTGACGCGGAACTGTACGAATTCCCGCTCGAAGAAGATCAGCGTCCCTTCCACGGTCATCTCGAGGGTGATCGGTCGCGGGGGGTGCAACATTAATGCCATCAGGGAAGCCACCGGGGCTCACATCGAGGTGGAGAAGCAGGTGAAGAACCAGGTGCAGCCGGAGCGGATCATTCAGATCAAGGGGTCGGCGGAGTGCGTCAAGCAGGCGCACACCCTCATCACGGAGCTCATGAATGAGCCGGACAGTGATGTGAAGAAGTTGCTCGGGACGGGGCTCCGGCTCACTGTGACCAACTCGAGCATCTCCTCCCTACAGCAGCAACAGGCGGCGGCGGCTGCGGCAGCGGTAAATCCCGCTGACCCGCGCAACTCTGCCGTCACCATGGCCAACATTCTCTCCTCCGTCTGCTCTGCGGCGGATGGGGTGATCAAACCGTTGGTGGGAGCCAAAGCCAAGGCTGCCCAGCAGCAGTTGCAGCAACAGCAACAGCAGTTACTCCAGCAACAACAGCAACAGTCTGCCAAAATCCCAGCCTCACCACCCATCATCATCCCGCCATCCAAGGGCTCCGTCGTGTCACCCTCCATTAAGAAACCGACGCCGGTGATGAACTCCTCGTCGTCCTTGTCGTCGTCGTCGTTGTCGTCTTCCAGTGCCTCCACCTTCAAAGCCGTGAGTGCGGGGAAGCGGAGCCTCATCATTACCCCGAGTCAGAATAGTACGTTGAACCAGGTGATGATGAATAGCTCGTCCGGGAGTAGCACGTCATTTGCTGCCAAACTGAGTCATCATCACCAACAGCAGCAGCAACACCAGCACCATCAAACTCCTACCCCGATCGGAACGTTCAGTATCCCCGTGAGTGGTAGCAGTAGTAGCAGCGGGAGCAACAACAGCAGTAGCAGTAGCAGCAGCAGCCACAACAACAACAACCCACCTCGAAATGCCACGCCCACACCGCCAAGTCAGACATCATCATCATCATCAGGCCAAGTGACGATGAGTCAACAGTCCCAACAGGCCAAAACAGGGACGCCCACACCTCTCACACCCACACCACTGACCCCGCCTCCACCGCAGCAACAGCAGCAGCAGCAAGTCCATCCGGGACTGAGTGGCCAGCCCTTGAGCTCATCATCACCGGTGCTGTCCATGTCCCTGAGCAGTGGGGGATCCAAAGGGGTGCCTCTGGCGTCGGGCAGGCAGACGCCTTCCAGTGCCGGACTCGGGAGCCTCATCCCATCGGGCGGCGGCGGCGGCGGTGATCACCACCATCACCATCATCACCACCACCATCACCACCTCGGCGGCTTGAGGAGTCAGAATGGAGTGGGATCGGCGGCCATGAATGCTCAGCAGCAAGGGCTCGGCTCATCCACGGGCTACCCAGCGCATCCATCTTCAGCATCATCATCTTCAGCGTCTTCATCAGCCTCCTCCTCCTCCTCCTCCGCGGGGACGGCGGGGAGCCTCGCTCCTGGAGCCGGGATCAAACTCGTGACGTCCTCGAACGTGGTGGGTGGGAATCGGCCGAGTGCCAGTGGTGGGGACAACGGCTCGAGTGGTCGGCAGCTGGAAGAGCCGGCGGGGCCGGGGGGAGTGGTGGAGAGTCAGGCGACGACGACCCCGCTGGAATACTCGCCGTTCAACTACACGTTCAGCAAGACGACGGGCTGGTTCCCGGGCGACCTCGCCCATCCCAGCAGCAGCTCCAGCTCGTCCGGCCTTCAGCAGCAACAGCCGCTCCACTCCCACTCCGGGAGCGGCGGCGGCGTCGGCGGCGGCGGGGTCACCAATCACATGCTGGGCGGTGGTTCCAGCGTGGCGAGGGCCATGAACTTTGCCTCGGTGGCGGCCTCCGGGATCTCCTCGTCCAGCCTGAGCACCACCTCGGCTCAGATGACCCAGGCCGGGGGGCTGGCAAACGGGATGGGGTGCAGCGTGGTGGGGAACTTGGTCCCGGGACTCCTGAGCTCGACGGGGAAGAGCATGGTGGATGCCATGGTGGACTCGGACGTTCCAAAGGTATGGGGAATTGGTCGGAGGATATTGAGGATGGAAGGAGATTTTGGAGGGGAAAAAACAAATATAATGATGTCTACTGTTATCGGCCTGAAGGGGATCCGCTGCGGGCGTCGCCCGCAGCGGGGACCCTCACAATGTAGTAACTAACCAGCTGAATTCACGCCTATTGACTTGGTGGCTTAACATTGAGTATGGGTTTGCCGCGGAGGAAGAGTTGCTAATTAATAATGGCTTTTTTTTGTATAATTCCAGGCGGCGGATGCCTCCAAGGCCCCAGGTTACCGGGGTAACACGACCATGGGCTCACCCGTGCTCAGAATGCAGCAGCAGCAGCAACCGCTCCACCCCCCGCCCACTCAGAATTCCTTCAACGTCCTCGACGGTCACCTCTCCCACTTTGTTGGGCTCAATCCCTCGAGTCCGAGTAGCCTGTTGGCGGGGACTCACGGGGGGCCCGTGCTGAGTAGCAACGGGCCGCCGCCGCCGAACCTCATGGCCTCCTTCTCGAATCGCCCGCATCAGACGCAGCCCCCTCCATCGGCCGCCGGCCCGCCGACACACGAACCCTTGAACAATCACGGGCTTCCGCAGGGGAGATCCAACCCTGGCTTTGGTCACCACGTGCCCACGGCGACGCTCCTGGGCCAGCAGCCCCCGGGTCAGCACAGTAATCTGTCGGGACTGTCCCACCAGGACCTCTCTGGCAACTTGACTGGGGGGAATCCCATGATGTTCCCGAACAACAGGTCAGTGTCTGGAGAGATGCGGATGGAATGTCCTTACCCGTACGTACATATAACTGAGTGTGGGAGTAATTTCATCTATTTGTGAGCGTTTGAGTTTCCTTTATTTAACTTTATTTTTTTTATTTCATGATTATTTTATTTATTCATTTACATATTTTTATTTTATTGTTTTTATTTGGTTTAATTGAATTTTTTTATTATTTTATGGTTATTTTATTTATTTATTTTAATTTTTTTATTAATTTATATGGAAATGTTGCTTTTATTTTATTTCAAAAATCATTTTGAAGAGTGGCGAATGATGAAATTACTCGAGAAGAAAAAGTTCAATGTGGGTTTTTTTCTGTATGGTGTGAAAGCTTGAAATTAAAAAAAAACTGGGACAGGCAACATCATTTGAGTGGTCCTAAAGCAGTTTTGTTCGCTCTGCCTCTTGGCTCTTCCCTCTATAAGCCTTAGACGTCGTATTTTCTTGCGGGAGATTTTTCTGGTGGTTTCTCCTCCTTGGGGGGTGCTTTCTTTCTTGCTTTCATTTTTGGACGGAATTTATCTGCTTTTTACCGGGTCGCCGGGTTGGGGAAGGGGTCGCCCCCGCAGGAGTCTTGAGGTTTTTTTTCGAAGGGGACTGACTGACTGACTGGTGGTAATGGTGGTGGAGGTTTTAGGGGGAGACCACACACACCGGCATGTGCCTAAAAGTTTTAAGTTAGCTCCTGCTGCTTTTATTATTATTATTCTGCCTGCTCCCCCGGTAGATACTGTTCTAACCGTGATGGAAAATATGTATACTTTGCCTCAACCTCAACCCGTGATAAAAAAAGGGGTTGAGCAGAGAGATTTACAGTTAAATTTGGTTCAGGGCTATTACCTAATATATGGGGTTTTTGCATTGTTGTCATCTGAAGCTTCTGGACTGCTCAGATGTCGCTTTTTGGAACGCTAGTAATTTTTTTACAAGATAAAATAAGTGGGATTTTACTGTGAGAGTTGGCGGGAGTGGGGGTGGTTCCTGTTGAAATTTCAAATGGCCCAACTGGGTTCATCAGTAAGTCAGCAGTAGGGAAGTGTAGAGGGAATGAGGCCGGCCTTTTTAGCGTTCCCACCCGCGGTTTTTTGAAAAGAATTGTTTGCTCATGTTGATGTTGGGAGAGTTGGCAAATATGTACTGCTAAAAGAATGTATTATTATTCACCTTGGGCCATGGACTTTGAATTTGTATATATGTTATGATAGCATGCTTGTATATGTTGAGAATGGTGTACCGGTTTGTGTGGTTTGTCCATTATTAACTCTAACGGTGAAACACCACGGTGTGTGGTGCGTGTTGGAAATATAGTGGTGGGCCTGTCGCGGGTGTTCCAACAAATGTCGTCATCTCCTCCAGGCTTAACCCGCGGGCACCGAGCTTCAACCTGCCGTTGAACAAGGCTCAACCCCCGCCGCCGCCGCCGCCGTCGCAGCAGCAGCAGCAGCAACAACAGCCTCCTCCTCCACAGCAACCGTCACAGCAGCAACAGCAAGCGCCGCAACAGCAACCACCTCAGTCGTCATCACACCAATCGCCGCAAGTCCAATCTCAACAGCAGCAGCAAGGGACCCCAACGCAGACGTCCCAATCGCAGAGCGTGTCCCAAGCACAAGCTCACCAGAACAACTCGTCCCCCATGTCTTCCGTCTATCCCAGCATTCACCAGCAGTACAAGAACCTAGGGCTGAACAACCAGCCGCCGCCCCAACCACCTCCCCAGTTCAATCGGGCCGGCCGACCCGTTCAGCAGCAGCAACCTCAGGGAGGATGGACGGCCGGTGGCTACGGGAACAACAGCGGGGAGCACATGGTGGACTTCCAAACCCTGGCGGATCTGCCCACCTCCGGAGGACCCATGGATGCTCAGACCCTCCTGTCCAGGATCGATGCTACCCTTCATGAGAGTCAGAGTGAGTGGATGGAGGATTTGAATAACATAATTTTTTATATTTATTTACATAATTGTGTAATAATTAATTTATATAAATGTATATAAAACATTTATGCATATCTACCCAGGTATCTAACAGTTTGATTTTATTTTTTTCCCTCCCTCTCTCTCTCTCCTTATTTGTCCAGACCTGATGAAAATGGATGATCGGAGACTCCCCCGGCCGATCGGGGGAGAAGCGGGCTTGGAAGACGACGGGGAACAGCAGTGGAGGGGGCCTGAACATTACGCCGTTCACCATGCTGGACTGTCTGGACACGAACCAACTCCCGCAGCCTATCCAGATCCAGTCATCCCACACCCTGCCGAACGTCCAGGGCACCCACAACCTCGGCCCGCATGGAGCTCACCAGGGCCAACAACCTCAGCCCTGGTTGGGGATCTACCCCTCCTCAGCCCCACAGCAGCCGCAGTACCCAACGAATAACCCGCCGCCCCCTCCGCAGCACCTCAGCTCCCACGGACCCCCACCACCTCCGCCGCCCAGTCGGGACAACAGGGGTTTCCTCGGCAGACGCTTCGTGGATGAAGTGGATGCGAGTCGAATCCTTGAGATGCAGCAGGTACGCGGCTTTGAGTTCCGTCCTTCCCGTTGTAGTAGTGTAATATTAGGTGGTGTCCGAAGCAGCTCCGGAGTGATACCTCTCACTCGTTAAGGATTTTTTCCCGCTTCCGGAGTTGATTATTTTTGAAAAGTGTGATAATTTTTGAAAAGTGTGATTATTTTTGAAAAGTGTGATTGTTTTTGAAGATTATTTTGGGATTATGTTGAAAGTTGACTGAAGAAGGGAGGACTTATGATTTTTGTCACAGGGGGACGGATTGATTGATGAATACTACTACTACGAATATGACGCATTTGATTTGATGTTTTTGCATGTTTTCTTCTCAATGTGTATTTCTCAGATGTATGACAATCAGCAACGGCTGATGAACGGGAACGGAGGGGTCCCTCCGCTCATGCACATGGGAACGGGTCAGCAACCGCCGATGTACCCTTTTGGCCTTGAACACCTGGAGCATGTACCGAAAATGGACCAACATAGCTCTTGGGACACGAACCACCTGAACATGATGGACGATAAGCATATGGTGAGTGGATGCGGATGAGTTTTTTTCATGAGGATCCTCCTGTTATTGCTGTGCTTGGATGGAACAAGGGTGCTGGTGGACGAGATGATAATAGCTAAAGGAAGAATTATTATTATCTTGTCAATTTCACAGGGCTGGGGAGCAAATAAGTGGGGAACATGAAAATATGATGATCAGGATTACGGAACGTGAAAAATTAGAAATTAGGATGATAGAGAATACATGGAAAAGGTGGATGATGCGATGGTGAAGACAGGAATCTGACCATGCTGTAGAAGATGACGACGACAAGACGAGGCGAGGAGCAGAAGAAGAAGAATAGGAAGAAAAGAAGATGAGAAGATGCCAGTTTTTTGTAGCCTATCAAAATTTGGGAATGACGTGGAAAATTAGGCGGGTGTAAAGTAGCGTTTTGGCGGTTGAGAGACTATGTGGAACATGTAGTTGAGCTAGTAGTATGATGATATATGACGTAAAAATAATCGCTGGCCAGGCTTCAGTTCAATTTTTTCGTGTATATCTGTCTAGAGGCTTGTGCGGCGGCATTTGTGTGTGTGTGTGTGGTGTGTTTGTTCATGCGTACGTACATAGCATGGAAAAAGTTATTTTTCGGGTCTATAGTAGTTGGGTAAACAACATAATAATAATTATTATTATTACTGCTCCTGTTATATTAAATTGATGATGATAATGATGATGATGATGATGACGAGTACGATGTTGATGTAGATGTACCAATGTAGAGATTTTCCTCATATTACAGCCGCCTTCTGGGTGGGGAAGTAAAATATATATTATGAAATATATAATATATATTGTAGTAATATTGTAGTTGTACGATGTATCTTGTGTTATTTTAGTTGTGTTTGGTTGAGATCAATCATGATTTTTCCTGTAGTTGTCCCTCTCTCTCTCTCTCTCTGAGAAGATGGCTGTATTATCATGACGAGAATTTTTCAACAAGACCTGTATATGCATATTGCCTATGTTATAAGATGACTCGTTCATTTTTGTATATAAGATGTAATCGCTTCCACACTGTTAGACCTGCACACACACACACACACAACCAAAACTCCCATGTTACACCGCATGTAACAATGACATTTCCCTTACGTAATGTTCTGCCAGTGAGTGTAAGATCGGAGATGTTTTCATTCGCTACTGCTATAATTATAATTATTATTATTATTATTAATATTATTATTATTATTTACTCGTACTACACCAACACTGTAGTCGTTGCTGATGGTCCAGGACTCTGTCTGTTCTCCCTTGTAGGTGTAAACTGTTGTGGTGATACAATCTTGTTTTTTTTGTTGTCGTCGTTTGTTGAAATGAGGTGGGAACCCTGGCTGTGTTGGTGACTCTGACTGTCGTAGAGACGGGGTCGACCATATGTTTGATGAATATGTACATAGATTCAGGGACTCAACTTTCCTTCCTTTATTTTCTCGTTCATTTATTGTAAATATATATATATATATATATATATACATATATAAATATATACCCCCTGCCCGTGCCACTCACGGCTCTTTTTTCCGTTCATTTTAGATATAGGTGTAGCTACTAGTTGAGTAGTAATCCGCTGAGCTGGGTTCCTCCTCGTTGCGTTGATTGATTGATAGATTGATTGAGACAGAAATCAACATATGCTCCGCACTCATTGCAGGAAGGCAGGAAAGAGGGGAATGATATTGTTGTTGTTGTTGATGATGATGATGGTGGAGACTCGAATGTACCAATTCCTATATGCATTACTATTACTACTACTACTACTAATAATAATAATAATAATAATAATAACAATAACAACAATAATTGTAATAATAATTATAATGAAACCGCAGACTTGTTGATGTAATAGGTTGTACGCAACTCCGCATACGCTCTCCGGAAGTGTGAATGTATGCTGTACGGGAGTGAGGATGGGAGATACTTTATAATAGTTGTTTTGAGCAAGGAGCAATTATTGCAAGCTTCTGAATAGCATTGAATACAGTGGAGACTGTAGACACCCCTCACCAAAATCTTGTGCTTGCGAGCAGGGGGTGGGGGGATGTTGTTGTGGGTGGTTGCGGCTGTCGTGGTGGATGAACTATATAGTGTGGGTGACAGCTGTGGGAGCATTGCTCATCAACGATAGGTCTCATCCACCACCCGCCATCCACCTAATATAGGAAATAAACAAATATTTCGGATCCAGAAAAAATCACACACGTATATTGTAAGAATATATAAATATACACATACACACACACATGATCATGACTTTAAATAGCGAGGGAATTTCCTTGAATCTGTGACTTGAGAGAATATAAAAAACTACGATGATGATGATGAACTTGATGAAGTTGATAATGTTGATGATGATGGTGGATAAAATACACGAAGATGATTTTGAAATTTCGTAGTTGACGGGGAGGAAAAGTACCCAGTAGTTTCAGTTTCTGTCCAAGAGTTTGAGAGATAAGATGGGGAAAAGGGGAAATATAGATGAGGAAGTTATTAGATTTAGAAGAAGATGAGGGAGGTGTGATTCTTCTTGAAGAATGAGAAACAATTTACCTAGTTGAAAAAAACAACACTGAGCATGATGATGAATATCATATAGTTATTACTGTTATTATTATTTAATTCTCTATTATTATTGTCATTATTATTATTATTTACTACTGTCATCATTATTACAACTATATATTATAACGTACACATTCTTATGTACGCGCATATATACAAAATAAATGGAATCACTCCCCATTATCGATTATTACTATTATTATCATTATGATTATTATTATTATTATTATTATACTACAACTGCTACTCTCATTATTACAGGAGGAATACACATATGCTTCTTTTACTATTATGGTTCTTACTACTATTATTATTATTGTTACATTATAAATCATCAGTAATATTATGCGATGATTGTTGCTATCTCAAAGGGAAAGAAGAAAAATGAGAGAGTTGAAAAAAAATTATTTACTTCCTCTCCGCCTCCCGTCCCGCAGCTGTGTATTTTTGCAGGGAGTACGACAGCAGTGAGGACAAGTGCGGAGGGGTTAGGGAAAATAATGACGATGACTATTATAACTATTATTATTATCATTATTATAAATATTATTATTGAAAAATATCGTCGTTAAAAATAACCTTGCGTCAAGAATGAGGGGATAGTTGATGGAAAGAAAAGAGGTATCGTAGTGGCACATTTTAGGGCGACGAAGATATATGATGATGATGATGATAATGAAAGTAGATTCATAGAGAATTATAGACCTATACTATATATATACACACATATATATAGTATATATATGCTATGTTATACTATTACACATTATATGATCATTAAATATATTAAATATGTGTAAGGAATATTATTATGATTATGATTATTATTATGGTTATTATAATTATTACTATAACTACTACTACGCTATATACTATACTATTATGAGCATTCATCAACTATATATATATATACCTTTACAAAAATTCACGTCGTTAAAAATATCGAGAAAATACTACAAAAAAAACACTTGAGGAGAAAGAGATGATGGATGTGCAGCATGTAGGAGACACCGAGTAAAATTGCTTACTACTATGAAGTGTTCTACTATGCTACGACCTACTGAACTATTATATATATATAGACATATATATATATATATATATACATAAATGAGACATGGAAATAAAATTCCAACTGCAGATTAAATTTTTCTCCGTCGTGTACGACTGACTGAATTCTCCTGTGGCTGTGCTCATCTACTTTGCGAAGAAAAGCTGGTGATTTTTCCCATCCAAATTTCAAACCGGGTAACTCCATAGCAAATATAGTAGCCGTTTTCCCGAACTTAAGATGAAGGTCACTTACTTTTTCGTAGATAAATGTATTGCTACTATATATGTCTACCTTTGTCTACTTAATTGTAGAAAAATTGCGGAAATTTGGGGAGGGGGGGGGGAGATGTTACAGCTATCCCGTGATTCTCCCTTTACCTTCCTTCGTCGCATTTGCAAAATTGTTTTACATCCTTCTTCGAACTGTGGAATGATGCCTGGATTCTAATGCGTTAGTTGAACTCGTCAGATACTAGAACACGTGGAAAGGAGGGATAGATTCCAAGGCTGCTGCGGAAGTATTAATGGAGAAAATATCATGGAATTTGGAGGCCTTCAACAGGGTCAGGGCCTACGGATGACGTGGTCTGCAACTTAATTGCCCTAGTAGCAATAGTTTCTATAGTGAAATCATGTTCACCAGGGAAGGAAATTGGCTTCATGGCGATTAAGCTGGTAAATGAAGGATCGGCATTTGCTATTCTGTAAAGGCAGAACCGAGAAGTGAGTCTACACTTCCAAAATCTTCAGTGAATCTGCTCAGACCTGAGACAGTTTCATGATGACGACTGATGATGATGAATAACTGCGGAGATTGATGCAATAAAATGGGGTATGAAAATTTCAAATCATCTATGTAGAGACAAATAATCTTATAGGCGTATCTGTTGCTGATGGATGACCAATGACCATATAAGGCTAATTGAGGTTAAGTTCAAAAGAATACAATAATGACTTCATCTATGTAGAGACAAATAATCTTATAGGCGTATCTGTTGCTGATGGATGACCAATGACCATATAAGGCTAATTGAGGTTAAGTTCAAAAGAATACAATAATAATGACTTCCGGCATTTTCGATGACGCCAGCATATTAGCATTTTTTCAGTAAAAGTCTACATATTTTGCGAAACATCTGGGGCTGATCTATTTATCAGCTTGTTAATTGGTCACCTTGTTAATTGTTTTGCTCACTTTATTTATTACCATTAGTTGGATTGGGAGTAATGGAATAATATTAACCGCTCATGATTTCAATTCAGGCCAAGGAATTTGGACGTGTTTGAAAATATCGGGTTTAGTTGATGTCATTCATTCTCAGGGAAAGGTTATAACACTACAGAGAGATACCCCAGTGGCCACTGGCGACCCTGAGGTATGCCAAATGTCCCATACGTCTCTGGCCGGCCAGTATTCATGCCGTTTATTGTGATGATGGAATGACTTTCATGGGAATTGGGATTGGGATTTGGGAATCTTGTGAAGATGTGAAACGAAGGGCTATAAGCGGGTTCGGAGAGACGCGGCGGAGACAAATATTGTTGGTCTGTCTGGGATTTTTCTTACCAGACGTTTTTGCACGGATATTGGCATGTGCGAGTCATTCTAGCAATCTCGCAAGTGCCGCTCGACTCGTACGCAGATTTTCTATTGCCGGAACTGATATATTTATTGGGACAAATTACGTGATATGTTAGGACATTGTTCGTTGTTCGAAGAAGGCCTGTGAAACTTTGAGTTGATTTGAAATTTTGTAAGCTGCTCTCAGTTGAGGATACTTCGCGGAAGGGGAAAACTGTGTCAGTATTTGAGTAAAGTAAGGATTGAGACGTTGACAATTAGAAGGGAAAAGGTCAGATTCGGCAATAGAACGAAATAAATGATGAGAAAACATCTGGATAGTACTGGGGATGGAAGTGAGAAATTTCCCCCTTTGGAGAGTCGCATGGTTGAAGACAAATCCGGGGGAGGAGCTGTTACCAAATTTCCTGCTGTTGTAAGTTATTAAAAGTAGTGGTACAAATGGTATGAGTATTTTGGAGGATTTAATTGATGAAGCTCATTGTAATTTCTTTTACTTTTAGAATAAGCGCTTTGCAACATCATTTCCCTGCGTCCAGTTTTATTTACCAAGTATTGAAGCACTGAGAGGATCTGATTCCGCGGCCTGTTTGGAGTGGATGGAATCCATGGATATTTACAGGAGTGATTTGCTTTGGCTGCTCAAATTACCGCATCATAAATTTTGGTCATTTTTGATATACTCGCGAGAGACTGCGGAATCTCTTCTGTCCTCCTTTTTACTCCGAGCCATTCGACCGCACGATTTAAGATTTGCGGACTACCAGAAGAATGACTTGATATGGCAACTCTTCAGCGAAATTTACGATCTCGTTTTCAGAGTATTTGTCCGTATATGCGTGTATAAAGAGAGCCCTGTAAGTTCAAGCTTTCATTTTTAGCTTTTTTTGGACTTCAATTTTTGGACACTAATTTTTATCTCCGTACAGAGTGAGCATATTACACCGTCGAAGTGGGCGAGTTGGGTGGTGGATAACAACATATTGAGCATAGCAAAGATCCTTGACCTAAGCGCCCTTTATGACACTGAGGATAAGCCAGATAAGATGCTAGCCAAAATGTGGGAAAACGTTTTTAAGAATGTTTCTCAAATTGGGGAGCAATTAGTAAGAGCCGTCCCACTGTTTGTGAAGAAACTGGAAGATCCGGCACAGAATTTCGAGGACAAGATTCGTCAAATGATTGTTACTTCAGTCATCGATGAGCAATTACTTTATGACCTCCTCGCCTTCCAGATCGACTCTCTGGCGTCCTATTACAGTCTTATCAAGCATTATCCCCCAGCTGCCAAATTAATCCATCATTTCCCACAGTTTGAACTGAGGTAATTTTAAACTTTGATGCGTACAGATGGGGTTTACAATAGTTCATAACATGACGTGCACAGGTTGGCTTCCGCGTACGAATCCGTCGTCCAGCTGTACGGCAGTGCAGTTAACCTTCTTCCCGAGTCATCTTTGGGTGAACAGCTTCAGCAGTATCGACAGGTAGCTCTTCAGGTGTTTCGAAGTGTCCTGACTGAATCCACAATCTACTCACCTGATGGAGAACCAAAGGCGTAAGTGTGTGTAGTGGAATTTCTGGTATCTTGGTTGTCCGTCGAAGTTGTACCATCGTTTTACTTGATTGCGTTTCATTTTCCAGCGAAGATATTGATGCGTTTTTAGCCTGCTTAACGTCGTGTGTGGATGAAAAAACGTTCACTTATGATTATACCAAAGTGTATTCTTTCCCCTGTGATATTGCTGACTTGTCGGATCGAGGTATAGCAATGTAAGTAAGTATTGCATTTCAAAAAAATTGTGTCGCGTTAGCGTCACCTCATTTCTCCCTTCAATACAGAGACGATACAAGGATTAACTACCTCACAAATGCAATATCAGAGTGCTGGAGACACTTTGGGGATAAATGCTCCGAGTTAAACTCGGTTTGTGCTCAATCGGAGATTGCTCCTTTGAAATTGAAACATCTGGATCCGCTGGATGATCCCGATTTCGACCGGCAGACTCTTGGAGCTTGTTCCCTGGAAGTGAGTGGCGTTGAACTCCATTCCCTTGTAACAAATGTGAAAGACCTCTTTCAAGACTTGCCAACCCGTTATATTGAGGTGAGAACGATCGCATGAGGCTTTAACTAATCCCGTTACTTCATCATAACTAATTGGTCACAATCGATCTCTCTGTATTTAGGTTTGCCTCAAACATTATGGTTATAACAGTGAAACTGTGATAAATGCGATTTTGGAAGGAAGCGTCCCTTCCCACTTAGAAGCCTACAAGGTTGAAACTCCGGAAGAATCCACAGTTCCACCCGATCAGCCTGTCGTTGACAATGCTCCAGAGATGTTCCACAAAGGAAAATGGAGTGGAGGTTACGCAACCGAAAGCGAGTTTCTTGATGGAAACAAGGGGGAACTCAAGTCAAAAATCCTAGAGTCCCTCCAGTCCCTCTCCAAAATTAGTGAAACTAGCGAACAAGACAAAGTTCAGGGATATGTAGATGAAAGCTTTTTCCCGTCCTTTGATGTAGAAAATGATTATGATAGCGAGTATGATGACACCTACGATGACGTTGCGGTGGGAAGCACGGAACCTGAAACCTGGCTGTACAATCCTCTGAATGCGAAAGCAGATGATGTGGAAGCGGCGAAGTCATCAAGTGAAGACGAGGACAGTGGGAAACAAAACGGTACTGGCCAGAAGAAGCACTTCGATTACTTCGTTGAGGATCCTGCCGTCGTCCGTGAGCGAATGGAAAGGAGAAGGGCAGAAAAAATGCAGCATAGGAAGCATAATGTACCTGACAGACCTCGAGACGTTGTCGGTATGCTATTTATTCAACTAGATCAGCTCAGCCGTAAATCATTTGTTTGAATTAAAAGGTATTAACTGATTAAAATCGTTTGCTATAAAGGAAAAGCCAAAGGCCAAGGGCAAGACAAGGAGGTAGTGTTGAACCGTAGGCACAAAGAAGTACACGCAAATCAAAATAGGAGAAGAGGCGCTGATCGCAAACGAAGAGAATTCTAAGTTATACTGCGAGAAAAAAACTGCAACTTCCGTATTAATTTATTACATTTGGTATTGAAGACGTTGAACAGATGTTGATTGTGGAATAAAATGGGTGCTACCACTGTGTACACAGTTGGTGTAAATGATAATTTCCGATGTACGAACGAAATTTTGATGACATGAGGGTAGGCCTTGGCTTGGTATTGTTTACGCCACTCAATCAACTGGCTGTGCATAATGTGATGTAGAGATCATATAATACTGAACGAGTGTTTTGACCTAAATTTCTAGCCATGTTATCATCACGTGGTTACCAACCCGGCACGGGAGATCAGCCTTAAATTATTACGTAGACCTCGAGCAATCCAGCGTGCACGTGACATAGACTGGAAAAAATCTTTCCTTGAAACAATAAATTCTACGAAAAATACTATTTCGAGAATATTTATTGGAAACTTTAAGTACATAAAACAACCAACGCATAAAAGGCTGCTTATAAAAATAGGAGAAGTAAATGTTCGCAAGTTCTTGACCCAAATTAACGTCCTCCCCTGAATCCACCGCCACCTCCACGTCCTCGCCCACCTCCAAATCCTCCGCGACCTCCACCACCACGTCCGCTGCCGAATCCCCCACCTCGACCTCCCCCACCCCTCCCACCACCAAATCCTCCACCACGACCGCCGCCGAACCCTCCGCCACGTCCTCCACCTCCACGACCACCCCCTCCGCGACCTCTCCCTCCACCTCCCCGACCGCCACCACCTCGAGTTTCGTTCCCAGGAAGAAACCGCTTGAGCGGGAGTAATTTTGCTGGGTCAATGTATACCTACATGAAAACATATTTTCAGTCATTCCGCCAACATGTTTGTTTGAAATATTAAATTCGTATGCTGACCTTATCCTCGGTTTTAAATGCAGTAGGCTTTACATCGTCACTCAAGGTAACAGATACGTAGTAGTCCCTGAGAGTACCCAGGATTTCGTCAATCTTCCCTATCTGCTGTTTGTTCTCCAGATAGATTGGCGCATTGAAATAAGGGACATCCTCTATATCTACTTTGCACACCAAACTGTTCTGGCATGGATGAACGTAGTGACCCAAAGGGATCACCTGCTCTGGTGGGCCTTGGTCTTGCCAACCTCTTCCACCACCACCACCTCGTCCACCTCCACGGCCGCCGCCACCACCACGGAATCCTCCACCACCACCTCGACCTCCGCCTGGAAAATATCAACTTTTACGTTAATTTGTTCAGAAAGAATCCATGGAATCATCACGAGATGGAAGGTATATTTTTTTTATTATTAAGTCACCACCAAGTTTCAAAATTCACACATTATATATACAGCTTGTTCCATTAATATTGCTTTACAAGAGACGTAAAACAGAGGAAGAGCCGTAATCAAGATGAATGAATGGATTATTACCTCTTCCACCACCGAATCCACCTCCTCCACCACCACCTCGTCCGTAGGGACCCATCTTATATATTTTAAATAATTTAGAAGAGACCCTACGATACCAGGTCAGACAAATATGACAGACTTAGTGCAATAGTAAACTGAAGCAGCTAATCGTCCCTAGTTAGTACCCAACAGAGTACGCCGCCTCACGTGGACAACAAATATTAAAATTGGCGCTGAACTGTGGGCACGTTATAGACTCCTTTAATTGCTCAAATGTGAACCTCAATCGTGTGAATTGAGCGATGGCCTACCGGTGACTGTTGACAGCAGCGATTCCAAATCGAATTTAAAATTCCTGTTTTAGAGGCAATATCAGTGCATATCTCATCGTCCGGAATTATGAGCACTCATAAGCATATGCTGACAGTTCTCGCATCTCAGAAATCGAGAGTAACCACATAATACAGAAGAGACGAGGTACTTATGTACTCAACAAGTGGTAAGCCATTACATTACACCCAGCACAGCAGTAATTAGCGAGATTTCGGTGCGGAGCTT
>WJFA01000269.1:0-47420 GCA_009870155.1 Pseudobourletiella spinata
ACCTACTGCTTTGCAAGAGGTAATGTTTATGGATAAGCTCTGCGCTCCATAGGGTGTCGGCGCTGTGCGCCATTGGCATGTGGGAAGTGTCCCTTGTAAGTTATGCGGCGGGAAAATCGTGATATTCCCTTCTACTGCTGATATGATAATCATGTCTCTCGTACAGTTACATGTTAAAGGTCGGATGGAAAAACTAGACGCAATTTGAATCAATGCAGTTTAGTTACTCAATCAATGTTTTCACACCCACTTTAGAATCCTTTTCATGTGAAAATGTGGTAGGGGTGAAGAAACGAGAGAGGCCGAAATAAAGCATTTCATGTAGTGACAGTGACCGTTTCAGCCGCACTGAAACGAAGTATTCTATCAAACATACTTACCAACATAATGAAGCTAATTATAATAAAAATATCTTTAAGAGAAACAGTACTCTACATGTGAAACCTATGACTGTTAAACATAAATTTCATCCTAACTCGAGGTCGAAGACGAATTCATTCCCAAATCTATTATCTGGATTTATCTGGATGACGAAGTTATATTGAATGAAAATGTTATTTTACAGGTCCGACTAAGTTCATAAGTCACACGAATTAAATCGTTGCCAATCAATTTGTAAGTTTCCACACATGCAGTTCACACTTGAGTGTCTCATAAAGATTATGCTCCGTACATCGCAGTCGCCCACATAGGAGGAGAAAGTCAATGTATTTTAAGTTCTTTAATGTAGGGATCAAAATTTTTGTTGCAAAGAGGTGTTTAGATTTTGAATTTTTACGGCCTGCAGAAACTACATGATCAAATTTCAACGGTACAACACTGTGACCTGTGACCCTCAGCCTGCTATCCTTTGCCTTTATAGTTCATCGCTTCTGATAAACATTTTTCAGACTAACTGATAACTTGCTATGAAACGAGCATCACTTGTGCAGCCGGCATATAAATAATGCTTATAGCTAGAAAATCTTCAGTTGTATGGGGGAATGTTGAATGCAGACCTGAAGCGAGTTGTACTCAGGACTACTTTTTTCTGGTAGTGATAATAAATGTGAGCTCAAATACATGTTTATTGCGTCTTTCAGTCAGTTCTACGCTCATCAACAGTTGCGTTATACGACAACCTTTTTCTCCGTCCAACTATAAAGCTTTTGGAAATTGTAGTTTACCTGTGATTTGTAATCTTGACAGTTTCAAGTAGAGGGTGGATTTGCATTCCACCTCACCTGATCCAGTTCTTTCTACGGTAAATATTATCGTTCAGTTCCAAGTACATTTATCGTAGTGACAACATATTTAGAAAAATATTACTCTATCCCAATCTCAACCAAACTTTAATGCCCTGCATCGTATTCACGATTCACGACATTATGCATTCAAATCGAAAGGGGGTTGCATTATTCCTACTATACGACTTAAAACTGTTAACTTCTTATGGTACATACCCGTACGGACTTGGAACTTTGTCTTGTGTCCTGTTATTGCCTATGTACATCAATCAGTACTTCTACCTTTTACATCATATGCTGACTTCCATGTTGTATCAGTTTTTGACAAAACCGTACTTATCGATTACGAAAGCTAAACTACTCAAATCTATTTATTGCGGCGTAAAGTTGTTTACGTTTTATTTCATCGTTTGACAGATACTCGATCGGTACTCACTGTGATTCCAATATTTGAAAAATGAGTTCCAGGGACAAGGCAGCGGATCAGCTCTCTGATTGGAAAAATAGTCATGAGGTAACTCATTGGATTTTTTAACACTGAACTTTAACAATTTATCATAAAGAGTGCATAAAGTAAACTTTTTCGTAGACTCAGGATCGTATCGTCAATTCTCACGGTTGCCCGCTGGCCTCCATAAGCCGAACCTTGACCGTGGGTCCTCGAGGTCCTATCCTACTTCAGGATAACAATCTCATCGAAACTCTTGCTCATTTCGATCGAGAACGTATTCCAGAACGTGTTGTTCACGCTAAGGGGGCAGGTAGTTTTGTTTTTAGAGAAAGTATTACTGAAAACACTTACAGGCGGAAATAACCTGCTGCCTTTTTTGGTACAGGGGCTTTTGGTTATTTCGAGGTGACACACGATATAACTCAATATTCCAAAGCAATCGTATTTGAGAGAATCGGAAAACGCACACCTGTTGCTGTTCGATTCTCTACTGTGGGAGGCGAGAGTGGTTCCGCAGACACAGTAAGGGATCCTCGGGGTTTCGCTGTCAAGTTTTACACTGAAGACGGTAACTGGGATTGTGTGGGAAACAACACACCCATTTTCTTTTTGCGGGACCCCTTGTTGTTCCCCAGTTTCATTCACACACAGAAAAGAAATCCTCAAACGCATTTGAAGGTATGTGTGAGGTTGAGTGTAGCTTGAATGCATGATATTATGCAGCGGGGAAGATTTTCTGGATAATTTTTGTAACATTCTTTCACAGGATGCGGATATGTTTTGGGACTTTATTTCTCTCCGACCTGAAACTACTCACCAAACGTCATTCCTCTTTTCGGATCGTGGAATTCCCGATGGGTACCGTCACATGAATGGATATGGGTCGCACACTTTCAAGTTGGTAAATGGCGCAGGAAAGGCTGTGTATTGTAAGTTTCACTTCAAAACGGATCAAGGAATCAAGAACCTGACAGTGGAAAAGGCTCATAAGCTCTCTGCGGACGACCCCGACTATGCAATTCATGATTTATTCAATGCTATTGCTAATGGCCAACCCCCATCTTGGTCTCTGTATATTCAAGTCATGACTTTTGAGGAAGCAGAAAAGTTCCGCTGGAATCCCTTTGACCTCACCAAAGTTTGGCCCCATGGACAATTCCCCCTCATACCAGTGGGAAAGTTGGTTCTCGACAGAAACCCAGATAACTATTTCGCTCAAATCGAACAAATTGCCTTCACCCCTGCTAACCTTATTCCGGGCATCGAGCCGAGTCCGGACAAGATGCTCCAAGCTCGGCTCTTTTCTTATGCCGACACACATAGGCATAGACTCGGACCAAATTATGCCCAACTTCCGGTCAACTGTCCCATGGCTGTTAGACGCACAGGCTACTTCCGTGATGGCCCTATGAACTACGATCATCAAGCTGGTGCGCCCAACTACTTTCCTAATAGCTTCGATGGCCCAAGAGAAACCCTAGAGGTTGACATTTCGCCCTTTAGCGCTTCTGGTGACGTGCAGAGATATGACTCTGCTGATGAAGACAACTTCTCCCAAGTGGATTTGTTCTGGACCAAAACTTTGAAGCCTGACGAGAGGAAAAGGTTGGCTGAAAATATAGCTGGACATCTAAAGAATGCGCAACCGTTTATTCAGGACCGAGCAGTGAAGAACTTCTCTCAAGTCAATCCTGAATTTGGAAGAATGATTCGTGAGGGTTTGAATAAAAGCGGAAAGAATGGGAATTCTCAGTACCAAACTCAATCTAATCAATACAAACACAACTCAAATTTGTAAAACCAAAGTTGTGCCGTTGCAGGTATGAGCCCTGACGCCGTACCCTTTCAGATATTAAATTAGCTACCCTATGTTTATCAATCATTATAACAACAAAATGCTGCATGGGTAATGAATGGGTTTCCGCAGCTCTTTACTGGGATTCGAGACTGAGGACAATAAAGGTAGACTAGAAACTGAAATGTAAATCTCAGTTATGTACTGGGCAACTCAAACTCCTTACGCATTAATTTTTGACTTCTGATTCATTACATCACAGTCTCCATCCATTATATGCTGTTTTTAGCAGTAGTCAGTCAAAAAGTTACGGCTGAAAATTGGAAATCAAAATGATGAAGTTTGAAAGTGCCACTACCAACTTCCGCAGGAACCAATTTCACGTTAACTTTAATGACACTTTAAATCTTGCGGAAAGCAGTAGGTGAGGAAATTCGATTTTCGAAGATGATCACATCACGAAGTTTTGATGTCAGGGAGAGGAAAGGGGATGGGAGTTAAGTGGTATTTGAAAATTAGCAGGTTCAATCACATCAATGCTTCCAATTTTTGAATTTCGAGTGAACTTTGAAAAATACGTAAAAACTCACTTTGTAATCGTTATGTGAGGGCTTTACGCACTTGGGTTGCTAAAAAGTTCAATTTCTGACGCTTTTCGGAAATTTACCGCTTTCTGATCCAACAAGTATCAATCCAAATTTTCGTACCATGAGGCAATACGTGTATTAGTACTATTAAAACTTCAAAACTATTAGGCATCCTTACAGGATTTATCTTGAAATTTTTCACTCAGCCCGTCCCCTTGGAGACGTTGTCCTGAAAAATGTTTGGCCCTCCAGAAGGGTCAAATCTGAGTTTCTACAAGTAACAGTTTGACAGAGATCATAATCATGGACAACATCTATATACGTCTATGTTGCTTTCGGTGTCGATGCTATGCGCCAGGGATATGTGTGACCCTTTTGAGTGATGTATGACATCTGCTAAGAGCCCCAAATTATTAGTTTCATTATGCACACGCTCTGGCGTATCCAATTACCAACTCCTCGATTTCTAACCATAAGAGCGTGCGCTTCAGAAATTCCATTCGTTTATAAACTCAATGACATAGGTAATCCTACCTTGTTAAGTGTTATTATATCCTTGAAATGAAAAATCACGGCTATATTACGGGAATGGTATGATGTTGGTGCAGATTAGAGGAGATTTACGGTCACGTATACCAAATGCGTACCTACTATCTACCAAACAAACTCGTTTTCATTCCCTCCTTATGTCCACCTTGACGTCTATACATCACAGCGATGTATATTGGTTAACACAAAGACAAAAAAAGACCCATTCTTGTCACGATTTAATTGAAAATTTAGTGTTAAGTGGAAACATCACAACTAGAACAAATACAATTTTTCAGAATGTATGTCTCATGGTGTTTAACTGAGGCAAGAATCTGAAGGAAGTACACAATGCAATAGTGTCACTCTCTGGTAGGTAAAGAACACATATAAAAACAAGTCCATAAAATAAAGTAGGTTTGAAACAACAGAACAACAGCAATAATTACATATTACTCTCAGGTAATAAATATTTTACAAGATTACTTCGGGCAGTCCATACGAACATTATTGCTAATATTGGGCGTAATTATCATATCCGTCATTTTGACCCAATCCATTATCTTCACCATCCTCCGTCTTGATGTAAGGGTTATATTCAGAATTGTAGGGATTCTCATACTGAGAGTAACCCTCTGCAGAGTCAAAACAATGGGAAATTTGAAAATCAAAAACTCACTGGTGCTGGAATCAAACAAAAGCGAAAAACAACTCACCATCTACAGGCTCTTCCTTAATTCTGACGCGATTCATATCCATCTCTTCACCCTTGAATCTGTCCTTGTCCTTCCTGTCACGGTCCCTAGAGTAAATAGAGTGTTAAAATTTGACATTTGATACTGGCACGTGAAATTTATGATCAATTGAATCTTCAAACGAGTTTCAACTTACTTATCTCGGTCACGTTCCTTGTCACGACGCTCTCGTTTGCGGTCCTTATCCCTGGATTTACTTCGGTGCCGTTTCTTTTCCCGAGACCTCGAACGTTTTCTGGACCTATCCTCTCCTTCTTCAGGATTTTCTTTGTCCTTCCTATCGCGAGATCTTGAGCGACGCCGTTTTCGGTCCCGATCTCGATCCCTATCACTTCTATCTCGACTATAGAAAGAAATCACGTCATCATAACATGAGTGCAAACCAGTATCATCCCTTTTTCTCTTTCAACTGTCCATGACTCACCTCCTGCGCCGTTCAACTCTGTCCTTATCTTTGACTACTTCCCTGTCACGATGCTTGCTGTGATCCCTTTCTCCCCTTTCTCTATCACGATGGCGATCCACGTCACGCTCTCTCGACCTTTCTCTGTCACGGTTCCTGTGACGATCTTCTCTATCCCTGGAACGGTCACCCTCTTTCTCCCGGAAGCGATCACGGTCTGGGTCCTCCCGCCCCGATATCTTCACATTCACTTCTGGACCTCCTCGTCTGGTCCCACCAAGTCCTCCGCCTTCACCCAGTTCGTGTAATGTCGGCAATGAAACCCACAGAATTTGATTACGCTATTCAGTACTAATTAAAAGTAATTCAAATTTATTTACCGAGACGACGAGGAAGCCATCCTTTGACAGTTCGGCCTCTTTCGATATCCACTAAGACCCGCCTCCCATCAATCTTCTTCCCATCAGCGTGTTTGTACGCAGCTAAAACAGAAATAACGTCACTGTAGAGCTCCACAATTTTTAACATCATAAAGTTAAACTATACCAATTCTATGAAAACACCGGGCATCTCTATATCAAAGGCTACCTATGTGTTCACATCATTTTAGAAATGATTGCAACGATGATACAGTAATGATACAACACAAGTCCGTTGATACTTTACAGGGAAAATACAACAGGTTGAAAGGACCCAAACTGCAGTTTCACTGTTGCATCCATTTCCTTAAATCCTGCGCTCTCCGCGATCACAATTTCCACTGAATAGTACGACGTTTACGAGATCTATCGACATAAGGATTTCAGGAGCATCTGACTGAGTAGTCAAGGAGGGGAAATTCAGATTCTTTTCTGGGGAGGATTTTCTCTTTAGAAAGGAAGCAGGTTCATTTGACCTAAAATTGCGAAATGCCAAAAATTCCGCGGCGATGGCGCGCGTTATAAAAAACAAAGGACTATATAAATGTAAAAAGTGTATAGAAGAGGTTGAGTAAGCAGTCTTAATTTCTTTTATGCATGTTTATTACTAAGCGGGTAAAAAGTCATTTCATACTAAATCCATTTTACCCGCCTAGTTTCACAAGGAAATCGTGACAGGTTGTAACAATTATCTTAATCTGGACAACTGGATAACTGGCTACCTGCAGCTTTTCAGGAATGACTTGTTCATTGAATACATCTAATAGATTTATATTAATTTTTTCATTTCTGTATAGCTCAGTACATTGGTCGATTATATCTAATGTTATTTTTAATTGGACGGGCGTATCTCAATGACTTACGCAATACCTACCCAGAAAAATCTATGAAGATGCGAGTAATTTTCAGTTTCTCAGTTCATTCAGCCTGTCCCCCTACGAACAACAAGCAGATCTTGGGTTAAGGAAGTGAAGACGGCATTTGAAGCCATAATCACACGATTTTTCACAAGCAAATTTAAGCCCCGCCACATCAGTCAGTCAGAGAAACACCGTGGTTTTAAACGTGTAATTGAATTACGTGACGGTGAAAGTCGGTGGGATTAGCTCTGTGCATGATGATGCTGACGCCCGCGGAGCCGAAGTCATTTTCTCCCTCGACAATTCTGCTTGACTATAACACCCGCTTCTGGGAAGAGATTTTTGTGTTTCGTTTTTTATAAGAAGGTATTCCTTACCGACAACAGCCCTCAACTTACCGATCCAGAACTTATTACATCGAGAAAGGGTCAATGAATATCTCTGGGTCATCGTGAGCAACTCATTTCAACTTACCCTTGAGATTTCTTTCACTTACCCATTGAACGAAATGTGATTTCAGATAAAATTCCAATACAACAAGTAAGAGAAAAGTGTTAAGAAATCAAAACTCGTCAGGTTACCAAGCCCGACGTGACTGAGGTGAACGATTTTTTTAAAATTGAAAACTCTACCACAACTATGTTTTCGTTTCTCTGAATATAACATACAGGTGAGCTTTAAAAATGTTTCAAAGAATCTAGGCAAAAAACTGCTGTGATCATTTCATTTATACTTGGAACCTGTGACAAAAACAGCTAAATTAAAGCAGCTAAGTTGTGTGAATAAATGATGAAATCGGAACAGAAAATGAATAAAAGGTATAGCGGTAAGTCTAAACCATATGAAAACTGGTAGTACCGTTTACCCAGTCACTTACAACACTTTTACCTGAACTCCCAGGCAGATCTCATCAATGAGGAATTTTGACGCAGCAAACTAATTGCGTTGCGCATTTCGAGGCAAACAGTATTCAAAATCAGTAAGTCTTACAGGTAGCTCGGCAGTGACATATGTAAACCCTGCATTTATAGATCCGGTACCGACTCCGTAGGCCATTCATCGACATTTTCGCTTTTTAACGACCTAGGAACGCTTCTATTCGGGAATGATGAAATTCTGTTGCCGAGAATGATACCATTAACTATTATAAGTGACAACTAATTACTTGTCCAGATTGTCCAGCACTGATACACGTATCTTCTCTGAAATGACTACGATAGGAAGTTTGGTGAGTTTAAATGTGAATCTACGACCTCATGCCCCAGTAAATTATTTATTCCAACAGTTCGCAGCTATCTCTGATTAGAAGGGTATCCTTAACAGATGATCACAACATCCCGGTAGTACTAACACTCAAAGTGCTAAATGCCCCTCTATGCTTAATAATATGGCCGTGATGTTACGCACTGTGGTACTAGACTAACATCAAATTTCGAACCCAGTAAACTGTGGGCACCTCAAAGGGTTCCATTCAAAACTTCTACTTAATTTCGAACCAGAAAAGGAAATTGGTTAATAACTAACCAACAATATGTCGATGATCTGAAGTGAATGTTACGATGCACAAGCGAGAAATCGCAGAGTATTTCAAGAAACATAATTGAAAGTTTCCTTCTTGAGCGGAAATCGGATAAAATATTGAATCAAGCGGTTAACTAAATGACATACCCATAGAATAATAATGCTACACGCAGCCTAAATAATACTCTTCTGTGTCAGAGCATCTTTATGAAATGCCACTGCCCACGTTTAACCTGCACTAACATTCCATTTCAACCAACCACGACTTTTTGCACTAAGACAAAAAGCAAGTGAGAAATGGCCTGCTAGGGAAGATTAATGAATACAACGATATACAAGAATGAGTCTACAACCGACCGGACTTAATCAAAAATATGGTCCCGGACTCCCTGCCACAGCTGAGCTTAATGTTGCACTCAAAATCTCACGTGTTCAATGCATATAATTACAAATACTTACAACGCATGTCTCTCTCATGTTCGTACTCCACAAATGCATACCCACGAGGTTTCCCTGTCTTCTTACAGTGAACCACAGTGATCTGAAAACATCAAATCCGACCAATTAAAATTAGCCAGCCCAGAAATTTGATACAAACCTTGGTAATTCACAAAGGTAGATAAACTTACTTTTTTGACTGGCCCGTAAGATTCAAATTCCCGTCGTAGTTTACTCTCAGAGGTATCATAGTTCTGCAAAATACATTTTGGCAAACGTCACAGAAGTCACAATATGACACACATGATCTGGAGCATCTTGAAAACGACGACTTTGTAATAATAGCGATCACCGACTACACCAAATGGAAAACAAGGTTTTTACTTACTACTCTGGCAACAAAAAGTGTTCTGAAAGGATCTTGTGTAGCCGTTGGATTGGTATTTGGATTCCCTGGAATTATAAAACAATGCGTGAAAAACCAACTAGAGAACCTCCAATAGTGTTAACATATATTTTTTTCCTAAAATCCAACAGAGATCATGATCGATTCTACGGAACTATTTCTGGGAATACAATGCTTTAAACGTACAAACTGCTATTTCTTGCTCTAATTTATACTGAACGAGCTCAGCCTTCTCCCTTCGTTTTCGCTCCAGGCGTTCCTCCCGAGTTTCTACTTTCGGCTTAGGTGGGGTGTCTGCAGGGTCCTGAGGAAATGTAAACAATTTTATTTATAAAACCAATGTATATTGGCATCATCCACACTTGTTAATAATGTAATACTCTACAAAGTCGCCCAACTTAACGAAATCGACTGCCGGAGAAACCAATCAATAAGATTCAAACGAGTTCTTACCTCAAAATGCTGCAGGAACGCTCCCACCCCAGAGTACCCGAGGGTGGGTTTTTCATGGCTTAACTTAGAAACTGGAGGCAGGAAGGGTATAGGATCTCTGGCAGCAAAAAGTGCCAATAACTGCGGCGGAAGGAACTGAGTCATTACTAGTTAAAATAATGAAAACAGACTGGTTTTTCCGGCACTTGTCCTGACTTCTCAAATCAATTCCGCTACATTCACAAACCTATTGACGCTAGCACGATCGCCGACCTCCCCTGCCAGTGCTGCTTTGATGCGGACCTACGAAGAGGTGGTCTTCATCGAACTATTGCAGTGTAGCCTAGTGAAATGCCCTGCGCCTCGTGATGCTTCTCATTCTCATTATGTTACGCAAGCTATAGGTACATCAAACAAGACGTTCTGTCCAGACTCCAGATTTCCCTTAATAATAACGCACGTACACGCATACACACACACGAGTCACTTCAATGCATTTACGCCATCTGTTCAACATAATGTGAGTCCAAGAAAGGGAGCGAAAAATCTTCGTTTGAACGGAGGACCGTATAATTTTACCTCCTCTTGGGCAAAACAGTACAAACCGACTTAACTTACACATTCTTGAACCCGTTTTTGAAGTGACCAGAAGTGATTTTACCCCGCCAAAATCTTCGGATAAGGGTTCGTACCAATTTTTTGATCTACTTTGACCCATCTATTATGTGAGGTAAATGCAGGATGCAGAAAATTAGCAAGTTCCTATTTGTATAAATTCTAACGCTTATGTTTGAATTTTCAGGTGAAATCTAAATAATGGCAGCGAAAACGGCAAAGGATCTTCTTCATCCTGCTCGATTTAAGGAAATCGCCCACCCTTATGAAGTTTTAAAAGTTAAAGGTTTACCACCGTCCTATCAAAAGTTTTATAGGGAATGGAGGGAACAGGAACCTAAGCCGATTCATTGGGTTCCCCGAACGGAGAAATGGGAACGGAATCCCGAAACTGGTGAAGTGTAAGTATTATATTAGGAATAGTGTGACATTATTGTGGGTTTTGATTTTTTTGCAGTGTACATAACTTCGTTTTTCAGAAAACCCGTTCAGAATACGCCTATACCGGTCCAATATCCTCATCAGAGTCACCAGGGGATCTGGGGAGGGGAAGGTGTGGTTCAAGGATTGGTCAAGAAGGCAAAATATAGATCCCCTGTACCACGATTTTGGGTGCCTAAGCTGAAGGAAAGTGTCATTTACAGTGAAATTTTTGATAAGTATTTCAATGTTGTGGTAACCGAACGAGCTCTCCGCCACATTGATCAAAATGCTGGATTTGACTACTATTTGCTTCAGGTGAGCCTTAAAGTTTCTTATCTCTTCCAGGATTAGAAACATCAGAAAGAATTATTAGGATGAAATTTTGTATGATCTGACCAGACCCCGGCATGTGAACTTCAGTCCATGTTAGCTTTGAAGATTAAAAGAAGGATGTTACTTGCGTTGCTAGACAAAGATTTCGCCCACGACAATCTCAAACGACAGGAGGCACTGTATGAGAAATACAAGCAGTTCATTATTCCCGTAAGTGAGAATGCGGTTCAGCCGGTTCATCATGATTAGATGCTAGTACGAATCAAATTTTCTAAAGCCACTTACAGAGGGAAGAAGCCGATTGGTATGGCTTAACTGTTGCGGAAGCAATGGCAAAGTGGCAGGCCTTGGAAAAAAGTCGTCAAGCTCAAGAAGTTCAACCTCTGAAACACTCATTACGCTTAGAACTTTTAAACAAGCTCACCGAAGAGGCTGCTCGAGCTACGGAAGAAGGAACGACCGAAAAGCGGTAATTCGTGGGGACAATTGGATTGAAACTATGATTACATACGCCGCAGATATTGATTTTCTCATGGAATTTTGTATTTGTATAGGGAGGACTCTTGGCTGAGGAAGCTTAACCCTTTCAGCAAGTCACAAGGAGTGGAAAAAAGTTGAAATCAAGACCAGCAGAGGATCCAAGCTTAATTCTTGATTTTATTTACGTAGTATATTCACACGATGTATCACGACTTTTGGCTAGACGGTTTCAAAATAATAATTAGCACTACATTACATATTGTTTTGTGCACTGCGCTATAACTTTTTTTAAGTATGGCACTATACTCATATTGATTGTCCCCTACGAATTCAAACCTAGTATGTCCAATATTCGTGCGACGGAAATCTCTCTTCAACTCTTTAAAGCTCTTTTTATACGCTTAAAATTGGATTGGTTTATAACTAAACCTACGGTATTCATGGAACGACAATAATTATGATAAAGGGAAGGTAATAGATGCCTAATTATTCTCAAACACAACTCAAGGACTCACGCTAAAAGTCTAACTAATATTACAATCTATCTGACCATCTCGTGGCAAACAATGAAGTGTATCAGCTACGGCTCGAACGAGGTACGTCATTGTTCCGTATGATCCGGACGGGGCACTATCGTAGAAGTTTTGACATATTCCGGCTGCACCTCCACAAAAAAGTTCTTCTCCTTCCTCGACGTGCTGCTTCTCGGCACTGGCACAGCACAAAGCTGCATCCCCATTAACGCGGGCCTAAAATCGTATGAAATATTTCAAACCGAATACCACATTAACTTTGATCCGAGCTCGGATGATGAGCCCTGCTTAACACAAACAAAATTCGACATTAGTGAAGGCTAACAGGAACCGAACAGTCTACCTGATCATCGAGGAACAAACGATTAGCCGTATGCACAAGCTCTTCCACTGCAAGTATTTCCCCCAGGTATGGCGTTAGATTGTGCTCAACTATGAGAGTTAAAACCATTAAAGCTTCTACGACTAATTGACGATACTCCGGCTGGGGAATGGTATTCAACACCGACTCCACCCTTAAAGCAAATTTCAACTCTCCTGATGTCATCTGTTAGACATAAGACATGTAGGCAGAAGTTAAACGTGAAGTTCATTATTTCAAAACACGTCAAAACTTTGCGAAATGAACGAGACTACACTCCTCACCTCTTGAGTAACGGTATTTGGCAAAACCTTCCCATTAATAGCTAATCCATGACACTATAAAAAATGCACGTATTAAAGTACCTCCAGCCACTCTTATTCAAATTCTCAATAATAAAACATGGATTACTCTTTCCAGAACAGACCACACACGAGGGTAGAACCCTCGGGGAACCCTGTTCAGTGCTCCGTCCAATCTTCTTCTTCTGAGCCACTGGCCCTGTTGTTTCTCAACATCCTTCTGCTCGGCATCACGACAAAACAACGTGTCGATATGTCCCTACGAAACAGAAGCCCCAACTATTACCTTTCTTAAAGCTTCGCCCAGTCACTTTGCTACGCCACGAATATATACAGGCTGACCTACTTTGCTTACTTTCGTTGACTTCGTACTCACGACGGAGTGATGACTAACGCTATGACCCCTTCTAGAAGCTGCAAATGAAAATTCATTGGATTAATACCGATTTACAAGTCAGTGTCAAACAAGCAATCACACTTACACGTGCTCACAGCAAATTCCTTGCCGCTCATGATATGGTATAGTAGATTCTTCATTTCATACGGTGACAAGTTGAGTAAATGTTCAGACGCCTCGTCTCCGTTACACTTTAAAGTTCTAGCCAATTCCGTTGCCATAACCTGACAGCAAAACAGCAATATATGATTTTAGTAAAAAAAATTACCACTACCTCGGGACTGCGACCCCAGCTTAAAAGACATTCAAAGCTACCTGAATGATGAGTCCAACACGCAGACGTAACATCTCATGAAACAACTGCGGTTCGGTCCGGATGAACATGGCCAGATACACCAGCAATTCCTGCAAAATAATGAGATTTGCATGCTAATTGAAGGGATAGTACAAATTATGAAGAGGTTACCTGGGTTAGCATGGCAGTGCTCTCATCATCACCATATGCCTGATGAATGATTTGCCTCAGCTCAGTTTCAGGTACTGGACCAGTAATAGCCCTCTCTTGATGCGGAGGCATGCCCACAGTCACTTGTTTTTGTCTTACCAACAAATCCGTGACTGCTTTAGCCAAATCCTCCACGCGCTTCCCGAGCATTCCTGAGAGAATCGAAAAGGACTTTAGAATCGAAAAACAAAATGAAAGCGCTGATTATACAGAATTGCCAATAACATAGCTTTACTCAAAAGCATCAAAATGTTCAAATTTACCTGCACTGTGCCGAACCAAACCCCAAAGTTTCTGCTGGCACGCTTTATCATAAAGCCCCTTCAATAGCTCTTTCACCGTTACTGGCGAATTATTTTCATCAGTGCCTACAAGATCAAAATATGCACACGAAATTACAAAGGGATTTCAACGGAAACAAAACTTAGATAGCAATAACAAATCATTACCTGTAACGTAGTCTAGTCCGTGGGAGGTGACCAAGTGGTGCAATATGTCTCCTTGCTCCTCCAATAGATCAGTTTCACGAAGCATGGAAACTAATTCATCAACTTCAGTATTTTCATACTGGGATTCTGATGAATTT
Organism: Pseudobourletiella spinata; assembly: GCA_009870155.1. Taxonomy (NCBI): domain Eukaryota; kingdom Metazoa; phylum Arthropoda; class Collembola; order Symphypleona; family Bourletiellidae; genus Pseudobourletiella; species Pseudobourletiella spinata. The sequence continues at coordinate 14,357 of WJFA01000269.1, forward strand.
CTAAATCACGAACCAACCCATTAACACCGTTAACGAGCAAAGTCTTACAGGTGCAGCAGCATAACTTACCCCCTCCGCGGAATCGGTGTCCACTTTTCAGGTCGGCTTAGACCCTCAGGTGATGAACTCCGTGGGGTGTGTATGGCACTCGAGTTAGTAGACGCGGTGAGCTTGCGGTCGTCATTCCATGCCATAGATTCATCTGAAACGGATTGATCTTTTTCTAGAAGGTTTAGAAATGTTAATGCTAGTTCAGTTAGTTAACCACACAACTCAGTTAAACTAGCACCAGTTGAAAGGATTCCCAATGCATAGGGAAAAACAACACACACAAGCGGTCACACTGAAAAAACATGGCAAAAAAGATTAGATAATAAATAGAATATTAGTGAAGAAAATCATTATTAACTGAAAGATTCCATGAACTCCCCACCACGATATATGGATCGCGTTCGTTTAATCGTTCCCCGAAGTGAAAGTTTCCTTCCATGACTAGCCTTCTTTGGATTTTTCTGATCGGCTTTCGGTTTGGACAATCCAGGCAGCTTTATAGGTCTCAAACTCAGGGACTTCTGCATGTGTTCCTCCAGGTATTCTTGTATACTCGGGTGTAATTCTATAAACACATTTAAATTCCATTGAAAACGAATTTCCCTCAAGACGATGGATACTTGATTTCCCAGTGCGAATCCCATTCCACACACAATATGGGGTGAAGGAAGAACTTACTTTCAGGTATTCCATCCTCAACGCTACCCAAGAAACTAAGGTTCGTTATGCATGAAGTGCTGAGAAAATCTTGAAGAAATCCAAGAGTTACCCTAAAATCGCGTACGATGTTAAATTATTAGTATCCTAAGAGCATTTCGTTCAAAAACATAGTTTTTACAGATCACCTTGTCCCAACGGTGTAGCCACTCTTAAGCTTCTTTATCGTAGTGATGATCGACATCGGTATTTTCCCATCCTCTGTAAGTTGAACAAGATAGCTTTCAGGAGAAATAGTTCAAAAAAATCCCGATAACACAGCAGAAGTGAAGAAGCAGACGAAATTAATGAGCCCGTAGAAAAAAATCCGATAAAATCCACCTAGAGGAATCTATAAGCTGAAAGCATTAGAAGTGCACGCGCACCTACCACAAATAACCATTGCATCTGAGAACAGTAACATGGTGACAATTAGGGCTGAGACACTACAAGACGTAAAAAACAACCCAAATCAGATTTACCTTTCCTTTGGGTTGATTTAATTAAATATGTGAGAGTAGGTCTGCCAAGGGAACTTTTCCAAGTGTTAGTAAGAAAAGCCAATTCGTTGATCAAAGTGTGAATCATGAGATCTGCATCATACATCATGTATTTCTCCTCCACATCTAAACACTGCAAGTAATGCCCACATACATCACTCATAAAAATTTGCTATTTAGAGCATCCGATGACACTAACTGAATTATTTCGTATCTGATATTGCCAATATATTTGCAGGGGTGAACCAGGATATTTTAGAGTTTCCGAAGAGGTTACTACTTTCCTCACATATGTGAATACCATTGCCCTGAATTTCCTGTGATAGCTTTATTATGTACCGAGGTCCCTTCCAGACGAAATTAACCTGCGCCATGATCGCAACATTCCCTAGAGTTACGCCCACTAGTAATTCTTGCACCATGTTATGAACCAACATAAACTTACTGCTATGATAGTTTAAAAAAAGCAAAGGAAAACTTTTGAACCACGGAGAAAGCAACCGAGAACCTCCTAAAAATCACGAATACAAAACGTTCCGCTTGTTACGATTTCCCTAGACTACAAATGTACCCACACAAAATCCCCGTTAGCCAAGCATGCAAATCGCCGAAACCATGCAAAACTAGGCCAGGTAATGGACAAATCAAATGCAAAACTGATAAGACGCAGCTCCTCAACGTTGTCACCGCCAATATAAAGGGTTTCCGAAACCACAAATCACACTTGTTTTACCTCCAGAACACGAAAGCCTCAACTTTGAGCAAAGATTTTGGTAGCATTTGAAGCTTGTCTTAGAATTTGTACATGGTGAAATGTAATAACAATTGCCGGCTAGTTTTGATAGCTGAAAACCCGTTTTTCGAGGTGTTTTAAAATTAGTCTATACGACCAACGGAATTTAGTTCGAGAGCTCTTGGTAAGTCAATACGTTGGGATCAAAATATCAGGTCATAATATTGCAATAATCCTGTCAGTGGAGGCAGCATTCCTTCGATTAAGCTGCTCATTATACGTTAATACGTTTGAGCTGTGGATGAATCTGCCAACTGCGTCCATGTTAAGATGCCCGCAACAACGGTTTTTCAGCTAAATTGTATGCAACTCTAGCCAAACGATTTTGTTCGCATGTTACCAGCCTATGCTGAAGATTGAGCTTTCGAACATTTTTAAATAGTTCTACGTTGAGACTATAGGGTTCTAGAGGAGAAAAAAAATGTGATGTATAGTTTTGAGAAAACCTGGAATTATAAAACACAGGATACATGAAAGCGAAAAAAGAGAAAATGAAAAGACTAAACGAAAATTGCTGTCCAACCTAAGTGAATTTGTCTGAATGTAAAGACGACCAATGGTCGACCTAGAACGTTTTGCCAGGACGACTTCAAGAAATTCAGTTCATTTTTGAAGTTGTCGATCATCAACTCATAGTCTGACGCGATGTAAAATCTTTGCTGGTCCATTAGCTATTTCCAAGGGTACAAAATAGAATTATATCTTTAAATTGGTTATCAAAATACTTTTGATGTCGACGTAACATATAACTGGGTTGGTGGGAACAACAATAGGTGAAGGTTTAGACAGCGTCAGTAAAAAAAACGCACGCATTTGAAGAGCTAGAGTGTGACTCCGTATCGTAACTCTCAACAACTGAGATAAAACCACAGATACGCGGGCTAAAAAAGGTAAAAACTGGTACAACTTTACCTGAGGAGTAAACGCAAAAATTCTATCTTGTAGAGAGTACAATTTACTCGTGCACAGAATTCCAACATCCCTTGATTTCCTGCCCGAAAGACCCAATTTCTTATTCCGACCTAAACAAAAACAGATTTGGATCTCTGTTCTGTGTTCTCAGGTGAAGTCAAAAATTTTGTACTCAAAAATTGTACCTAGGTACGCGTAAAGGTGGCTGAGGACACGAGCAGGCTGGACCTCAATGGGGGCAACTTCTGAAATGGTTTGCACGTTGATATCGAACTGCTTCAATTTCTCTTGAATTTCCTTATCTTCAGCTAAAATAACTACCTGCAAATGCCCAATACCAATCTGCTAAGTGTTGGGAAGTTATTAAAAAGTGTGGAGATTTTAAAAATCGGTCCACCTGAACGACGACGTCGGGTTTTTTCTCAGCACACAGCCTTCTGTTCAAGGGATCCAGCTCCCCAGGAGCCAAAAATTCCTGTATAATCAGGGATTGTTTGAGAAAAGTTTGTACCGAAAGTAATCATTGATGGTGACGGACGTACCTCCTGAAGAAGTTTGCCTAAGATGAATAAGCTCTGAGCCATCATTAGAGGACATCTACCCAAAGGCTGCCTACTTTGACTTCCAGGATGTCTGTATTCTTCGTTGACCTTGTGTGCCGGGACGGCATAGAGCTCCGGGACCAGTAAAAGACCGTCTTCTGTTTTGATCAGTACCTAAACAACCCCAAGCTAATCAGACGCTGTCCCTCAATGTCTGATAATCTAACATTTTTACTGCACCTCATCCAGCGCATCCGAAAACTCCGTAATTGCATCCTTGTCTCCTCTGAAGCAAGCATCAATGAGCATATAACAAAAAAATAAAGGCCACTCGCATTCGATATTGTCGAACATTCGAAGTTCCCATGGTTCATAGTACAACCGAGATGGATCCTGCGAAATAAAACAATAAAGCAAACATGATTTTTAAGTAACGGAACTCGTACTATAACGAAAGCGTCATTGCATTCAATAAAATCAATCAAAGCGCTTAATAATTAGCCTGTTCACCTCTTTTGCAGTTTTGTAGCCATCCCTTAGGAACCTTTTGAATCCATACTGACCACGAAGTTTTGAAGTTATAGTTTTCCTTGTAAGTTTAATAAGATCGGGGTCATCAACTGCAAATGCTGGATAGCCGATAACTGATAGAAGCCCACTATCCGTTTCTTTCGAGTTCGACTCGCGTGGCAGCATTGACTGGAGCAAAACATATTCATTAAGAGTGTGCGTTAAATCCTCCACGCTCCTGAACGACGTGAACGTACCTGCAAAACTGCTTGACACTTTTGTGCCTCATCCGCAAGGACATGAATTACTGATGCCGGCCCACCTCGAGCTCCGAAGAGATCAAGTTCATTCATAGCTTCTAGTGCCGCCTTAGCAACTCCGATTGAGCTTGCATTTAACTCCGGCAAACCGTGATTACTTTTGTCCCCCCTTTCCCACATACCGTAATCCTGAAATTATCATATATAACTCATAATAAAATCGTAGTTTCCTGTGTGAAAGCCACAAGGAATCATCATTACCGGTACGCAATACGCATTTTCGATATAGAACACCAGATTCTGAATGAAAGCGACTTCATCCAAACTGAAAACAATTTGCAACCCGGACGCTGTCATTTGTGCCAGTATCAAGAGATACAAAGAAATTGCATCTATCTGAAGATGTCCCCAGTCCGCATCACCGACGACGACGGAACCAGTCTCAGAGCTATACTTGGCATGAATTGCATCCAGTGGAGACTGAGTTGTTTTAAATCTTTCCACTTTGGCAATTTGACGCATCATTGACATTAAAAGGCCCCTCATGAGTTTGACGCAGCTCTGCAAATACACCACTAGTGAATTTTCTGTATGAAACTATCAGCCTTAATTACAAACGAACCTGCTCTAATTCGTATGTTTTAGCCCTGTCCTCGTCCATATCGGCATTTTTCTTGTAAGCCATAGCAAGGCCCCATACAGACATGATACTGTAGACGTTGTCCCGAATCCATGCATGCCTGTTCGTGGGACTTGCAGGAAGTAAACCAGTAACGGGATCCTTCATTCATGTCCATCAGTGAGTAATTCATAGGAGTTTCTCATTATAATTGTCAGTGCACCAAACATCATTGTCGTAAAACTTACTTGGTAACATAAAATGGTGCGGTACACTAGTCGTTGGTAATAATCCAACCGGACTCCAGAATTGGCTCGGCTCCGCATAATTAATTCTACAATCAAAGCATGGTTAACTTGCATATTTACGATCGGTCTCATTCGAGTAGTGATGAACAACAAATGGCAAAAGCTAATTTCAAGCATAGACATTGAATACACTCAAGCACAATCCTCAATCTTTATATGTCGAGAACGTATCTTTAAATCAGTTAAAGGTTTAAAGCTGTCCCTAGCAATCATATTTCAAAAATAATGCATATCCTATCCACACTATAGTGCATGCAGACACCTAAATACAGACAGACTCTTGTCTCGATATTCAATAAACCTGAATTCATGGAATTTCCGCCCGGTACTCACACTATTGAGGAAATAATTGGCAAATACTGGAACGAGCAAGTCCTTCACCTCAGTTCATCCGCAATTTAGAATTTTGCTGAAATGTGTACACTCCTTTTCCTAAATCAATGAACAATCCACTCTGCCTTTTGTTATGCGCTTAAATTGCACGTGATGCTGCGTTATGTAATCCACGAAAGTTAATTCCGATGTAAGACGATGTGATTACACATAGTACGCAGTTCACATCTCTGCAGATTGTAAATTAAGTACAACTTTTTATTAATCAAATCCCACATAATGCAGCAACAAGTTAACCCTAAAATCTCCTGCTAACATAAGTTAGAACATTCAAATTTACCGCAACTATTTTTGGCGGTGCATTTGAATGTTATATCAAACATATATGTATATACGTATGTGCATGCATCGTGAATTTAACTGATAGATTTGGATTCCCGTTCGTGTGTTCCTAATTCATGTGCATAAGGTCGTCAAGAGAAGATTCTTTTCGACGGGCAAAAAGATGTTAGCCGAGAATGTCTTGAGATGCAGTGAAAAACAGGTATAAAGACTTGGTGCCAACGCTTGCGCTACAGTTATGCCTTCACTCGAGAATAACGTCTTCAAATGGAAAAAGGCCCAGATCTATGTGTCTATGGTTATATCAGAGTCCCTGAGATATATGTGAGTGCAGGGAACCTCACTTTAGGTACGTTACTCGCGAAATGATTCTTTAGGGGAGAGCAGAAGAGGGTTTCACGTTGAGGTTGTGGGTAGTGGATACTGGGTACTGCGGGGCTGCTGAGGATACCTTTCACTATGAACTTAGCTGATATATGTGAAAATAATTAAACATTTACATTGCTTGTATGAGGGGTTGTGACAGACTCATTTGAGGTCAACGTGAGCTGACGTCTATGAAGTGGAGCTTTCACAGGCTGGAAAGTAAAGGTTTCTGACGACGCTGCTACCATTAGGATTTCATTACCCTTGGTTACTTATAATCACTTGTTGTGGGCCACATCTAAATAGGCAGGCGGAAGGACAGTACTGCAGTACGATCCTCTCATCGCCAGAATGGCAGCAGGAGTGAAGTGAAATTAACATAATGTTCGCGTTAGTCCAGCGCAACATGAAATTTAGAGAATAAATTATCCGGGAAGCTTGACTGCTTCAGTGTGTGTTTTAAAATTGTTCTACTGTAGCTCGCAAGGGTGAACTAGTATTAAGTTGTTGTTGTTACTCGTGCGCTTCTCAAGTAATAATATGGAGACTGTGGAAGTGCAATACTAGTAGTGCTGGAGTAATATTAGAAGAGGACATGAATCTCTGACTGAACTCCTTGAGTGGAGCAATGCTGTCAAATCAGCTGTTTAGTGGGACCTCATATGCTTTGGGAATGTTTGTGAGGTTTTGGTTTGTTTCTTCAAACTGTCCTCACTGCACCGGGAAACTTTTTTAGAGTAAGCCCAGTTGTAAGCAGACTTTTGTAGCAGTCTTATGGCTGAGGCAAGTCTGGATTTGGACCGGATTCGGAAAGACTGACGAAGACGCATCGCAGGATATTTTTTCCCTGAAGGCAACGAGTGATACTGCGATATGCGACGAGGGAGATGGAGAGATGGAAGTCTTATAACTAGAAATCAGCTAATTCTCCGTGTATTTATTCCAGTGATCGCTGGTAAAAAGGTTTATTGTGAGCTCCTATAGGTTCATCCTACTTATTTTTGTGTCCTACACTTATCTCTGTGAATCAGAAACTTCAATATTGCTTGCAGAGAAGTGACACTAGTTGTTGTTATTCTTACTGTAGCTGCTATGACGGCTTATCCTCCCCAATAATGGAATTGATATAGACTATAGACCTTGTACACTCGTGCTACTGTAAGTGTTGAAGATATACTCGCCAAATCTCCTGACTGTGATTTTCATGACGACGAAAAGGTGTGACACATCGGAATTCTCTGGCGGAAATTGTTCCATCATCGATACTTGGCTGGACCTCGATAGCCGTACTTCATCTCTCGTGTCAACGTTCGATGGCCAAACGGGGATGTGATGCTCAGGATATCGTACGTCAGGGTTATCTGGCTAAACGATCTCAAAATTTCAAAAGATTTTCTTCTGTGTCGTACAAATTGAGGTGGTTCTGCTTAACCAGGAATTTCTTATCCTACTTCAATTCTGACGGAGAGGTAAGGACGGATATATATTCACACTTGTAGTGAATAATTTCAAAACTTTTGAACTCCACACAATTAATTATTGGCGCATAAGCTTATTTACTTTTCCATCGTTTACCGTATGAGGGCAAATTTGTGGATAATGAAAATCTACTGTGCTAAAGGATTCACTTAGAGTTGAGATTATTGAAGTCTATTGAGTCTATTGTCATCGGCTGGCTCCTTGACGATTGCAATCCTCTCTTTGGACGTATTTTACACGTGCAATTGATGCCTCTCACGTGTCTTCACTTTGGAGTATAGACATAGAATTCCAAGGCTCGCTGTGTGGCAAATATTAGTCTCTTGGCATGGCAGCCATTTAACTTTGAGCTTTAGGAAAACAGATAATTTGCATGAAATGTCTCCGGCTCATATCAACATACTTACATGATGACGACTTGGGCGGAGTAATGTGTCTCGTGTGGGATCCTAATGAGATTGTGATGCAGCCCGTATTACCTAATCCTGACCCTGGTCAAACCATCGTGTCGGTTTCCAAATTCCCTCAACTAAAATGACATTTAAATTCATCATCATCAAGTTGGAATTCAGTAGTCTCGTGACAGAGAATGCACGCAGATGTCAAGCGCAATCTACTACACGATTGTCGAACTAGTTTTTATTAAATGAAAAAGAATAGTTTTCTCCCCATCCTGAAAACCATTGAACGGCGTGAATGTGAGTTTCGTTCGGAAAACGAGCCACTTCTCCATCCTTCATCTTCTCATATTTCTAGTGTGTGAGTCAGGTTAAGGCCATACATGTAATCCGTCCGTGTGAAATCACTCCAGAATGAGTCATTCAAAGCTGAGAGGCTTATCAGTATGTCAACTTGTCACTTCAATCTTCCAGCCCCTCTCCACTTGGTAGATTCAAATATGATTGAGAACAATGACCCTCTTTTGCTACCTGGTCCCCCAACCATTTCCGCAGTGCGGCTGGAGTGTTAATAATGCTTGAATGAAGCTCCTAAGGACCACAGATAATGTTTGATGTACAGGCAAGCCCATTTTCTGCATCACTTGTAATGTGCAGTTGTAAGGAATTCTTAGTTGTATTGTTAGCTCTTCTTAGCTACGATCTGATAGCATGCTTTGCATGCCATTTCTGTTGCTGGAGTTTTTATCGTCTTCACACCTAAATCTGTAGAATTCCTTGGGCTCAGTATCGTCGTTCGTTGTATCAATCCTATGGTGGTTTGGCCAGAGCGGTAGTAGAAATGATATAAAATGAGCCGGTTATTATTCTCACGAATATAAGGAGGAAGACTGTGCTCTCGCTCACTTCTTTGGCTTGCATTATTGGAGGGGTGAGGTCGTGTTGATGTGAAAGTTTTTAAAAACTTCCCTTGATTCTCATCACTGAAGCCATGCGCCCATGATCATGCCGACTTGAACAAGAAGACGAAGAGCATTTTTGAACTACTGATACATCGTATGGGGGACGAGTTCCATTGGGTATTCTTGCATTTATTATACTATTGGCATGTGAGTAATATGCTATTTGGGTCTGTAAAGCCGTCGTTGGCAACCTGTAATTCAACTATACCGTGGAGAACTCGGTGTCAGATCCGATGCCAGGATCCATCTCGTTACATTCACCCCTGTCTTGTCTCTTGTGAGATTTTACTTACTGATTGAGTACACTCCTTTGTGTCCTCACGCTTGTTTGTGAGTGAGCCAGGTTCTCGTGCTCCAGTCAAAGAAGCAACTTGAATGCAGAGGCTCAATTTATCCGCCCGCTGAAAATCCGTTGGGACAAGGACATGAGATATCCCCTTTTGATTTTCATCATCCGATCTGTTGGGGTTGGGGTAGAGTCCGGGTTTTAATTGATTTAGCGTGTGGAACGAAGTGACAGAGTAACTGCGTTATTGTTCAGCACATTTTGTTCCAAAGAAAATTGGATGATGGAAATGGAAGATATAGCTTTTGCACGCTTGACTTCAGATAAAAGAATCGATCAGGCTATGAGCTAATTTGACTCTGATTAAATCCTACCCATTTTTCCTGCGGCCTCAGGGAGGTATATAGTTTATCCTAGCCGCTATCGATTGTCAGAGTGTCTCCGTTAGGAGTGCGGAAAGTGCCTATGCTCGTTATACTCACTATACAGGCGCAGGCATAGACCCTGCGCCGTCGAAGACATGCATGCAGGAAACCAACCTGACTGACTAAAAGATGAGATGAATGCACTCTCACTCTCTGTAGCACTGGTAGCAATAAAGTTAGAGAATTAGAAGGCTTCCACATCCATCATCCCTATGAAATAGTTATCATTTGATGCACTTCCATCGTCATATTCCACCGCACGGCCCACACATGACGACTGACGATTCATACCAAATTTGAGTGATGAAACCGTGTTCATCATCATCATGCAACCGGTCGTATGCTTACATGGGTTTACGTTCACACTCTGCACTTGAGTAGGAGCAACTTTCCGTGTATAATGAAATATGTGGGAAGAGTCAAAGGATTCGTTTGAATACACCCCAGTCTCCGATCCATACAAAATTGATATTCATTCACACAATGTATCTCCTGAGCGCCTCTCCCTTCTCATGTTATTTCATGCTCCGCTCAAGCTCTTCTCAGTTTTCCCACTGTCGGCCGTTGAAGTTACAGAGGTTTAGATGTAAATGTGTGAATACGGATCGGTTCGTATTTTGTGGCATCTGAGTATGTCCTACGTCCATGACGGGAGGGAGCAGTATAGAAGTGTGTAGGATTTTGGAATACTTATCCAGTTTTCGGATTACGGAATACTTTCTGAACTGTTTATTTTTCTTCAAAAATTTTCTCCAAAATAACTGTAGCAATGTATAATTTTATTAAAACCACAACGATTTCAAGAGTTCATCAATTCAATAATAAATTAACAAGGATTTTTCAAGTTCGATTGGTATTTTGCACATGTTGCAATTGAATACGGCCCGGAGCTTAGGGATGACCTTGCAAAGATTGAGCCTGTGCAGAATGCATTACAGTTTATTTGCTTAGACAAATATTTCTAGTTACAGTTAAAAAAATTCCACCTGGAGTTGGATCCAAAATATGAGAATACCTGAAATGCCAATGAAAAGTAATCCGGATTACGTAATGTGGAGTACGGGATCCTCTACCGTGGATTATGGATTAAAATTACGTCAGAAATGATTTAGTGGATTACTAATTATGAATTTATTCGTTTTTTAAGTATGGATTGTGTAATCCAACGAAGTAATCCGTAATCCGGAATAATTTAATACGGATTGTACCTATCACTGGAGCTGTACGTCAACTGCGAGCTGTCGTCAGTATTGTTGATTTAATGTTGCAATAGTAACATGGCTGAGAAATGGAGCCAGAACCACTCTGCCGTCGTCATCGTTGCCGTGGTCATTGTGACAAAATGTTATTGTGCCTGGATTATGGCCTGACCAGAATGCTATGTGCCGAGGCCCTTGGGTTCCCGCGAAGGAGGGCAAGACGTTTTGTAAGGGTCCAATGCTCGAGCTCATCCACATATTCGGCTTTCCTATGTGCTCAAGGTTCAACTGTGAGCCCAGAAATTATTGTTCCAAACGTTTATTGAAAGGTTGCTCATGTCGGTTTCCATGTTATGCCTATGTACAGACAACACAGTACAGAAGATACAGCCAGATGAAGAATTGGAAACGATTGCGGTCACATCCCAAACGTACATGCCGTGGGTATTATAAGGAATGGAGAGCGGATGGAAGTTGAAAAAGTGGCTGTGAGATGTGTCGTGGATTACTGTTATATAGTATAGTAATAGTAGGTAGTAGTACATGATGACGACGTTGGACCGACCGGTGGCAATTAACCAATGTTTTTCGTCTTCGGGAATTCTCGAAGGATGGAATTCTAAGAATTAGGCTGTTTTTCTCTACATGACTCACCTCTCGGAGGGAATGTTGTCGTGGCCGTCACCGCTTCACTGTAGGAGTTTTGGAAGGAACCAAAAGTCATCATCATCATCCAGTATATATGAGTGGGGAAAATGGTAAAAAAATGTGTTTCTTTTCAGTTACTCCACTCGAACCCATTTTTTTAAAATCCAGCCCATTCATCACTACACGGCCGCCATACTTTTATCATTCTCTTCTGTCTGTGTGTGTATGTTTGAGAGTGGTGGCTGACGTGTTTATTGTACTTGCGCTCTATTGCTGTCCCTGTAATACCGCCGCCTGCCACTTCCACAGTACAATTTACCATGAAGAACAAGAAGAAATATTGCCTGGCAACTGCTGAACGACCAGTATGGCTTATTGCACGATAACACGACTCTGTAACTCATATAGCCGACTACCGCGAAGACCGTTAAACTTTCCGCACTTCCCCACAATGGTGGATGAGTGACAAAGCCCTGTTACTTCATTTTCATATTTACTCTTCCTTTTCGGGATCAGACAAGCTCGTATGACACAGGCATGTTGCCATAAGGACGAGACATATTTTTATGACCATCATCATCCCTGCTATGCGTCGAGCCAAAAACCTTGACAAGAACTTTGGAAGGAGTGGGACCAAAGGTACATTACTGTGAAGAAGAGTGATCGGAGCTCTATGTGGATGCTGCTGCTGCTTCTGCTAACGCTGAAGTGGGGAAGAAGCTTGAGATGTAATCCGTCCGTCCAAGCTTGGAGTCCTTTTATGAACTATGCCTAATACTCAGAGATTGGAAAATAATTTCTGTGACGTCGGAAGGATATTTGTCCGTTTTAATCATTAAGGACCACCAGGCTCGGGTCGCTCAGTCAGTTGTGTGCACTGCACTGGTCTTGGGAACTCCTGCTGTGAGCCGTCTTCCCTACCGCAGTCAAAAACGATATTTTACTGCCCGTGACGGTGTTGATGTTAAGTACTCATGATCTTGTTGTTTTTGTTCGGTGGGGCGAGTGGGCAAGGCGGGGAGGGGGCGAGAGGGAGTGAAAGGAGCCGCGCCGCAGATTTGTCAGGAGGCAGCACAATATATATTTGATTGTAGTTGTTGGTATTGGAATTCTCCAGTAGTGAGGCATTGGTTTGGGTTGCTGTTAGCGAGGAAGGAGAGAACTCGAGAAATCGTTCGTAAATTCCTCCTTTGATGTTTATCTCGGCTAAGGTACGAGCGGGCTCGGTGATAAAGACGCCGGAGAGACATTTCATACTGCGTTAGATCGTTGTCGTATCCGTCCCCCCGCTCTGCTCGCCCGCCTCCGTAACATCCTCTTTGAGTGATTCCAAACGTTTTTTGCAATCTATTCAATGCTTCCCACACACTACTGTGGAGGATGTGTGTGTGTGTGTGTGTGTAGAAGACGGTGTGACTCGGCCCGCCTCTCATCTCATGCCCGGCCATGTGCTCGGCATAATGGACTCAACGCAATGTTGGATCAAGAGTTGCGAAAATCCTTTATGACTTTTCCCCTTCCATGCTAATTAGAACTTGACTAACGGTTGTTAGTTCCCCTCTCATGCGTGATAACATGTGAGCTTGGAAACGCTTGTGTACTACGAAACAGACTGGAAAGGGTAACATATACATGTGTGCGTATCTGGATCTGTCAAGTTCCGCGGAGAAATTAGTGTGGGGGCAGTGTAGTAGTGTAATTACTCTTTTGACTGACTCTCACAGTCAGCCTGACGGGACATGGGACAGGTTGACTGAATTATATGGAATTATTCTGACAGTGTTCAGCATGTCCACGAAGGCTTTCTGCACACTGTTTTAGTCGCCCTAATATATTCAGAGAGGAGGTGCGGGTTTCCTGGAGGAAATCAGAGTTTTGGCTCATATGAGGAGATAGGGCGTATTTGTGTACAGTTTTTTTTCGAGCCACCAAGTTAATTATTTTCTTTCTACACCGTGTGCTCATTCGGCCCCGCTTTTCTCCCACTGAGCCACTCAATCATCATATTAAATCACTCATACTTGATTGGCTGTGAATGAAATCACTCAGAGTGCTTTTCCAAAATAGAATGGGCATAACTCAACTTTTAGTAATGTATCTAACGACATGTTGAAGGGGCTACTGCCTCACAGCTCGTACGTGGACTGCGACGGCTGACTGAGAATGAGCCGCTCGCCCTGAGGCAGTGGAGTTCACTCAGATTGTTGTGTTGTTTCTGCTGCTGCTGCTTCCACTGAAAAGTTTTTCCAAGATGTTTCCCACAAAAAAAAACAACTCAGAGGTGCTCCTGCCTTCTCAGCGGCGTGCCCCCCTCGTAGACAGCTTGATGATAAAGTTGGACGCGAGTGGTAATCAAAAATCAGCTGGGCTACACGTGCGACTAGTGCAGAGCATACACCCCTGGTTTACCTTGCATAGTAATGCAAATGTGCCGAAATAATGTCTCACCGTCAGTGTCAATGGGGGAAAAAATCTTCTTGTGACGTAGGTTGAGGCGGTGGTGGTATGACTGGGAGTTGAGTGCGAAGGCTTTTGGGAATTGTATTTTGCATCGATTTACTTGCTTACTTACTCTCGCAAATCCATTTGGTTTACAAGATGTATTACATCTCTTGTGAGGGTAATGATGAATTTGAAACGGATCGGCGGATATTTTTGAAGTGGTTTCCGTTCAATGTTTAATAACTGCGGCAGTGGGAAGAAGCTGGACACAAGTCATCATTATTGATCTCTTAACCGTACCCGGAGAGCTGTAGGCAAGTCGGCAAGGGCTGGCTTGAGGGCAACCATTGAGTTGGTGTTGGTGTGCAGTATTTGTTGCTCCCGATCCTGATCATAAATCATGTTGACGACTTCACATATCTTGAGGTAGAGGATTCAGTGTGAGTGTGCGAGTAATAACATGTCCTGGGAATCACACACACACACAGAGGCACACTATACTATCATGATAAGCTCGGGAGGTGTAGTTACATTTAACGACATGGATTCAAGTGAACCCTGATTATGCTACACATGCAATGTGGGTGGAAAAATAGAGGAAACGAAGAGATTCTAAGAGTAGCTGCGGCTCAAATTCACAGGTAAAGGAAAACATGTTCAATTGAACGTGGTAGTGGTCGTCTAAACGTGTGTGTATGTGTGTGTGTGTACATTATGGTTTTAAAAATGTCTGCACGCGGCGCAAGAGTTGGGATATACATATATGGTAAATAGGACGTATACTATGCTGAATTAGCGGACATTCGCGACTTATAATTTATTTGCTCCCATACACACAATGCATTGTTTCCAAGAGCTATTAGAGTCTTGTGACAGTCCTTTGGGTGCTCAGTTATGACCGGTGGTGTGTAGGTGCAAGTAGCTCACATCATTCTCACAGAGAAAATGTGAGTGGAGCAATTTTTATAAAAACTGTGGGAAATATGAGACCTTTGATACAGTGTATTTTGAGCGCGAATTTTGAACACAGGGGCACTGAACGATCCCTGAAATACTCCAAATGTATTAGTTAGGATTAGATCCGTACCATTACTGTCGAAAAGTTTGCGTTAAAGCGCGGTAAATGAGAGCGATTAAAGAAAACGTGGGAGCATGCTGCAATTAAAAAGCCAGTGTGTGGGAAGTCTCGTACTTTGCACTAATGCTAGGTGTCTCGTAGAGTTATTTGAAATTTGTAAGGGTCTCGAGTTGGGTATCTTGCCCTGTTTCGAAGCTAAACATTTGAAACAGAAGTGTTTTTTTTTCAAATACTGGGGGCTAATTTTTCTGATGATATGTTTGTTGGTTCTTAATACAGCCTGCATTGGGGGACTCGAGTCCAGGTAATCCTATTCATCCCATGTGATTGAAATATTTGAGTTTGAAATCCTTGATTTGCTAAAACGGGTTAGCCGGAAATAATTTAAGTTTAATTATTTTATTTTGGCGGTACTATAAGGCTATTATTTATTTGGCCATAGCTAGTTTTGTACAAAGATATAAATGTGGATAGCGTAGACCAGTGTGAGTACGTACGTACATGTGCATTAGTTGTGGTTCCATCGTTTTGTGGGGAATGCTTTCCTTCCATTCTTGTCATTTTGGTGGTTGTCGATGTCGTGGTGTTGTAGAAAATATGGGTAGTTACATGTTGAAGAGTGGGCTAGCTAATAATCATTCTGGTCGTCGTTCTCTTTGCAGAAACAACGGGAGAAGGGCCGGATCTCTCTGCACTGTGTTAAGTGGATTGAAAAGGCTGATTTGGGTGGAGAACCTCCACCACCGGACAACCGAGTCAAACCCCTGGGCTGTCTCAACTTTTCCTCGCACAGCTCCCATCGACCCAATGCGGGGTTCCAGGTGTGTGTCTTTCTTTGGATCAAGTTTACTTATCAATATTTTGTCTTACAAGTTCTATACTAATGTATGGTTTTTGTTTTATTTTCTAGATTGGTTACACCATTGAAAATAGAACTCGCATTTTGTACGTTCAAGCTATCGACGAGACGGATCGAGATTTATGGGTAGAATCTATTCGACAGTGTGAGTATAGCTCTCCTTTGTCCCAAAAAGAAACCTTAACCTAATGCATTGTGTGTGATGGGGGTCGTGTAACTTACTTTTTATGCTGTGGGGGTCGTTGGTTAGTTTTGATGATGCGTGATAAGTAGAAGTTAATTACAGATGGATTGAGAACATTTGTCTGAACAGATGTGGGTGAATGGCCACAGAACACCTGGTCGGTGATTTTGGTAGGGTAGAGATATGTTCACAGAATATTAGGGGTCTGGCAGATGTGCAAAAATGGATAGTGTCGCGCGGAATGGGATCCATGTTGGAAAAATTCCCGTAATTTGTTTGTGCTATCCAATGTGGTGTCTTAAACTATTATTTATTTATTATCAACTTCAGTTAGTCACATATGGCAGATGCAAATGGATGGGCAAATATAAATACGCTGATTTTTATCAGTTAACGTAATTCACTGTATTTATACGACGTTGCAGTAGTTTGTGGAGTACCCTATTATGAAAATTAATAAAGGAGGGTTATTATGAAGATTGTATGAGTTAGTTTAGTATCAGTCGTAAGGGCTATTGCTAAATTTATTGAAGAAATGTTAAGTGTTCATTTTGGCTAGAATGCAGCCCTCAAGACTTGTGGAAATTGGTAAACTTGTGTGTGTATAATCTTGAGTGGGTAGAGTTTTAGCATTGCGGAAGCTCATGATCTTGCGGTATGGAAGACTCATCATCTTAGGCACTACCACTCTTTATCTATTCCCTCTCGTTTCAGGTGTAAGCAATAAGACCGGGAATCTCTTGAACGTTACCAATACGGTGGATTTCTACCACCGTGGCGTCTGGTCCGCATCATCTCAAAAGTGGTCCTGCTGTGGAGAAACGAGTAGTGAGTCACCCGGTTGTGAGCCCACTGCGGCACTATCCCATTCAGCGGGAACTTCCCCTGTTCCAGTGCATTCGACGAATACTCAAGCTGCACCTCAAACTCCGTCCATTCAACAAGGGACTGCAAGTGTGAAATTCCCCAATACCTCCAGGCTGCCGGTGCAAAGTCCCTTAAATAATTGTACGGGAACGAACTCTTTTTATCCAACTAAAGTACTAAATCCCAATAATTCGCTCCTGGACCCTCTGAGCAACTGCAGCAGTTCCAGCACCAGTACGACTTCCACTCCGACACGGGATCGAGGGCGAGAGAACGATCTTTCTGTGGAAAACAACAAAAACGGGAGTAGCTTGTGCATTCTGAACCATTCCTCCCCTGCACCCATCATCACAACCGGATTCATGAGTAAGTATTCCTCAGCTTCTCAGTACTATAAGAACGGCTTTGCCTCTTTCTGGATGTATCCGCCGAGGCAGCTTGCTATATGACCTCTGGCGTCAGTACTGATGTTGTCTTCAGCAGTACAAGATATGCATTTGGAATATCTTATATGGGGTGCTTCAGACGTATATTGATCTCTAAATAATTTAATGGTTTATCAGATCCCAGACGATGTAGCAGGATATTTTAAGTAGAATCTTGGTTAGTTAGAATGCAGATTTGTGCGTAAAACGAGTAAGATTAGTATTCTATCATCAAGGGAGCCTGGAACCTCGGAGTGACTTCTACGAAGGCCGTAAGAAGAAATGATACCTGAAATTTGGCCAATTAGCCGGCGGATGCCCCTCATGCTGTAAAGCTAGCCTATTATTTTTGGATTATTATAACTAAAAGCATCCCTTTCCATTCTGATATCTCAGCTTCAGACATTTTTTGAGATCATCATACGACGTACTACAATCAATCAAATCTGGCATTCATACCTTAAATCGTTAGAGCCCATATCTGTATAGTCCTGCAACTCTGGATTCACGGAAAACGGGGCTGGCCTTTCTTAGGAGGGGGACAGATCTGAGAAGATCTGTGGAAATTGCCCAACTGAAGTGCCACAAGGCTATAGAAGCCGATAGTGAGAGGACCTTGTGGGATGCTTGTGAGTGTCTCACATAGTTTCTCACGCACACCGGGAACGTAATAGTGATTAAGGACATCGGCGTGTGTGTGTGTGTTCTCTCTGCCATTCCATTTTTGACTCACTTCCCCCTTGCCCAGCTGGACTTAGCAATCAAGATAGGTGTTTTAATTGTGACTGAAACCTCACAACCTTCTGTTTTCCCACATTCAGCCAACACCAGCTGCTGTTTTAATCTCGTAACTTCCGCCTACACACATAATTAGGGTCGTCGTGAAGACCATCCAGCAAATCGCAAATTTATTGAGCCGTGGAAAAGTAATGAAACGGAACATCACGTGACTGATGCAGCTTTAACAGACTTTGAGTCTGGTCTTCCCTATTATGTACCACTCGTCCCTACAACGGAATGACGAGTAGTTTTAGGGACACAAGGCGGTAGGTCGTATTAAATCTAATCCCATGGTAAACCTGATAGTACTCGTAATAGTCGTATTAGTAGCAGTGGCTTGAATGGTGTTGGAGCAGCAGAATGGCTCTTCCCACCCAAGGTCATTTCCATGAATCCTGTTGTTGTGTACAAGTTGCAAAATAGAATTCAGAAAAGCACGCTGCAAATGAGGCAGTGAATTGCTTATCATGTTATCTGGCACAGGAGGAAGTGACTCCTCCCGGTGATTGTAATGGTGTGAAATTGTCGCACATCTAAAAGTTGTATGTTTTAAGGTCATTCAGGTTACGCTCGTTGGCTCCTGCTTTTCCATCCTAAAATCCAAAAATCAAGTTTTTCGCTCCAGCTTCACTTGGCTACCTCTCCTGAAATGAGCATGCATCCTCATTAGGAGAACATGGCTAAATCTCCGCGTGGAGATGTTGGCTGGGCATAGGCACAGACGTGGGCTGTTTTTCCCACCCGTACTCACTGAAGATTGAATTAGCTCATTGAGTCGACTCAGAGTGTTAGAATCGTTACTTATTGCTCAAAATTGAGTTGATGAGCGAAAACTGTGTTTTGACTCGGAATCACTAGATTGTCAATACACATGCATTATTAAAAAATTAATGCAGAAAAACTGTGGAGGTTCTGCCCATTTTACTAGCTCACTGCCAGCACAGCAAGTCAGTGAAGATTTTTTGAAAGATGCACATTTTTACCTGTTCACCTGCCTAAGAAATGACCGCAGTTTTAGCCGAGAATAAATGGTAAGTACCTAGGATCGTCAAACTGCTTCCGCCCCTGCTCGTCACTTCCGCTACTCGCTGTTGTCCTATTGACTGAATTGAAGGTCAGTTCACTGCTGAACTGAAGGTCGTGTCGGGACACTGTTTCCCAACGCGGGGTTTCATCTATCTCTGCTCCAGAACTTTTATAATTGTTCCCCGCCCACTCGAGGTGGAAAAACCGGCGGATTCGTCGTCCACCCTCCACGCTATTCCCCGTCTGTTTGGAATTCCTGGAATATGGTTTGTTATCTTCGCATCGTTTTTTATTGTGGGAATGAAGAGCTCCTCGCAACATTAGCTTGATCACAGGGGAATTTTTACCATGTTTATAGATTTTTTGCGCGGAAACCACTGCCAAATGGATGCTCATTCCCTCTCGTCAGCTGTTTCTGAATATAGTGGAGTGTGGGCCTTTCGTGCATTAGGATTTAAGTTGCGTGTTTCCCTATGAATGCGGAGTTCCCCACAGCTCTGGCCCCGAGTGGATGATGGGGACAACAGCTTGCCAGACATGCTCCCATTCGTGGAAAATAATTTCTTGGGAGATTTGGAACGTCATATAGATTTGGTGAGGCGTGCTCACGTCATAATAGCCCGCATCTGAATGCTCGGCCAACCGCTGTGGCCGTACGTACCTAACGTACAGTAGTACCCTTGTTGCATGCGGCCGAGTGCTAAAATTGTGTTCTCCCTGCATCTATGCATCCCGGCACGTACGTGGCTCAAATGCAATTTCCATAGCTCTTTCCAGTGCGGTGTGATGGACAGGAAATGTGAGTAGCACGACGAGCAAGTGTAGCATGAGAGGATCGGATGTGATGGAAAATAATTACTATTATTATTATTCTATCCCGTCCATTGCAGTATTGGAATCCGAGCTCTGCGGACTTCCCGGCAATTTTTCCGCTTTGACTCTGATGATGAGGGCAAGACCTTGTGGGCCTTACCCCCCCCCACCCTGCTATCATCCTTACTATATGTGGGCTCGACGAGGAGCACAAAGAAAGACCAGAGTTGATCGGGATGGTTGGATGGATAATGGTGTACATTGATTGTGTTGAAAGTTCCACTCCCGTCGAAGGTGATTTCTAATGGAGGGATCGGATCTTTGACTTTATTACGTGCGTTTCCTCATCATCATCTTGTGGTTCGTGATACATAGAGGGTAACGCACACCTACGGGATGTGGGGTCTACGTGCGCCGTCTCAAAAACGTTGCATATGATCCTGTTGATGTTCCATGTTGGAGAGGATTTGAAATGAGAGGATGAGCTCCCTGCCCACAATTGCCTATCCGGAATCTCCATCATCTTTCAGGCTGGGCTCCGAAGAATGAGGGGGTTCCTCCTCTGGTGGGGCATTTAGAGGTTGAGGTACCTCCGTACATATATATGTGGAGCATACAATACTGTGGCTGTTGGCGTGAGGGCGAGGGGATCTTCGTGAGTGAGTGAGTGAGTCTGTCTGTATGTATGTATGTTTGCGTGTTCTGGAGAGGATAAGGAGCCCTGGGGTTGTAATCATCCGTGGTGATGGTGAAGAGAGTGAGAGAGAGGGAGGATGAGCGGAGGAAGTATTGAATTCGAATTTTTCTGACAGTCAGTCAGTCGTCTTGGACGAGTCGTCTTCTTCATCATCAACATCATCTCTATACTAAATATCTCTCTGTACCTGTCTTTTTACACCCCTGGTGAGGTGAATGCCATGTGTGTAGCTAAAAGCTCTATGGCGTGTTGTTGGTTGGTTGGTTGGTTAGTGGTGGTAGTAGTAGTAGTAGCCAGAAGAGATGCAGCATCTCATTCAGGAACGGGCGGAAAGTTGTTTCTCGTTGTCCGTCGTAACACATGATGATGAGTATAATCTTCTTCTTCTTCTCCTTCTTCTCCTTCCTCTCCTTCTTCAGCATCCTCCTCCGCCTCCACCTCCTCCTGATGATGAGCATAAGTTGAAATTACAATTGGACTGACCACTCAGTCACCGCGAGCTCTCTCACGTAACCAGTGCAGTGGAATGGGTTGGTGAGTAGTAATGTACTTGTGTGTACATGTATGGCATGCAAGGAGAAAAGGGAGATTGTGTGTGTGTGTGTGTGTGTGTGTGCGCCTTTGTGTGTGTAGTGCACTACAGGGGAGAATGATGGGTGAGAAGCATGGATGTGCTTTGTGTATGCATTAGTAGTAGTAGTAGTAGTGGAGAGTTGTTGTCATGGGTTCCATAGCACATTGAGGAGGTCTGACTGAGTGTTGTTTCGTGTAAATTTTTAACAGTAGTAGTGTAGTGGGATGGCGAGACTTTTCAGTGCCGGCTGAGAGCCACGACTGATAGGAGCAAGGGAGGGAGCGCTCATCTCATCCTTCCACACACACACGTACACATTAATAATATTTACAAATATACACGCGCACTATATACATCACCACCGCACTATAATAACTTCCCGTAGTACTCTCCGTGCGGTTTTTGGAGTCGATGGGTGACGGGCTCTTGGACATTTTTTATCCAGCCGTCCTCACACAGTGTCTCCCTCATCAAATTATTGTGGAAGCCAGTTCCTCAATTGACTCAATTAAAGACATCAATGAAGATTAAGGTTCTGCCGTCGGGGTAGTAGGAAGTGTCAGTCTCTTTCATCTCCCCCTCCGCTCCTTGTTTGTTTGGATTTTTCTTGGGATCATCATCATCATCATCATTATCAACAACAACAGCAGTAGCACCATTATCCTCATCCTCTGCCGTATTCCGGGTGTCTGCCTGGGCTCAAATGTGTGAACGGGAGCCAGTGGGATGACTGACGTTCATGCCATGCACTGCTCTCCCCTGACTAATACTCTCTAATACTATATCATGTGATGGCATACAGCTACCTTTGCCTGTACCAGTAGTAGCCGTCATTACAGAAGGAGGAAAAGATAAAGAAGAAGAAGGTTACTTCCACTTGTTGTCTGGTCCACAGGAGGGGGAAGACGGTGATGTGGAAGGGGGAGGAAAAACTATGAACCGGCAGAGAGTGGAGCTATCGCTGAAGTGAGACGTGAATGAGCATTAGATCGAAGGACATTGGAATCATTAGGGGAGCAGAATCGTCATTTTGATAAGTTATTGCTACTGTTATAGTCCCAGGGATTTGTGTATTCAAATTGGTATGAGAATGTCTTTTGCTCACAAACACCACGATCAGCATCATCACGACGACAACGACGACGACGACGGCTTCGCAGTCCTTCATCAATGGGTACGGAAATCCAGGGATGAGACAGCAAAAAAGCGTGGTTAAATCTCGTATGTGTGGCTTTTTGCCGACGTCTCGGCGTGCTGTACTGTGACAGTGGTTTGTGAGTTCGAGGGTGGTGTATGTGTGTGTGTGTGTGTGTGTGTGTGTGTGCAGCACAGCAATCTTGTTCCTGGTGGGGATGCTCCTGCTCGTCAAATATCTCATCCATCCCGCTGCACCATCAATATTTTGACTTATTGAGTCGAACGGCACTGTGTACATAGAATCTCTCCTCCTGCTCTGTGGATAATACTGTAGGGATTGAGCTCATCAGGTGAGGACAGGTCGGAGCGTGGATGTGAGAGAAGTGGTCGTTGTAGTAATTGTGGTGGAAGTGAGTACAAGCGGCATCCACCCTTCTCTGCCTCCCCCCTCACCGCGGAATTTACCCAACGCAAAGGAGCGGACTTGAGAATTGGAGCGGGAAGAGGGTTGGAACTGACCCAGGAATGTCAGGGCTGCTGCTGCTGCTGGCAGAGACGTGACGTGTGATCCTTTGTTTACGCATTTGTCACCAGGGAATGAGAATTCCCTGGGACGGACGGACGGGAAGTTTCATGTGCGCCGCGGGATTCAACTATAGTAGGGACAACAAAATGGTGTTTAATAAATTTTGGCAAAGTGTGGGCTTTTTCAATAGAAAGAGTGCTATTTTGGGCCAGTCCAAAACATCCTCACTGGGTGGAAACAGTGAAAGTAATAATCAGAACCACATGCAGAGTCAGACTAATCGACACCAGCATCTCCTACATTACGGTGAGGCTCCCAATGACTAAGTTCATCCCTGTGTGTGTGTGTGTGTGTGTGTGTGTGTGTGTGATGTGTGTGTGTGTGTGTGTGTGTGTGTGTGTGTGTGTGTGCATATTTGCCTATATGCGTGTATATTACCGTGCTCTATCCACCCTGATTTCTTCTGATGGACGTGTCGACAGATGAGGGGCTCGTTCGGAAAGCGTGCACTCATGGCAAAAATAGTTTTTCTAAGAACTGAATGCCCATACCATCATTTGAGACCAACTTAAAGTCTGTGCGTTTGCGTGTTTGTAATTTATGTGTGTGAGTCTATGTGCTGGGCTAAAAATAATCTCATGTGAGGGGGGGGGGGGAATGTATGCATACTTTGGGTAGCACGCGCATTCCGGCGGCAATGTGAATAATGTGGGCATGTTCGGATTTCGAGTGTTGCAAGTGTGCATGCACGCCTGCCTTGCGAACGGCGGTGGAGAGGTGGATATGGGAACTGTGGAGGTGTAGTAGTCATTATCTCCCTGCACTGCCGCCGCCAGCCACTACCACAATACTACGAACTTTTCCATTTTACGTGAGGGGAGCAGATCATGTGTGAGCATCGGATCATTGGCATGTCTCTCACGCTTGTCACGTTAGGAATTCCGTATGTAAGTCAAGGGGTGGTGTTGGTGCGGGAGAAGAAGTGATTGTTATTATTGCGGGTACACAGGCACACAAAATTCATACGCGGATGCGGCGGGGATGTCATTGGTGGTCGAGGTGCAAGTGCGAGAGAGTAATAATATTTAGTGCTTGAATAACCCGTGGAATATTGTCGAAATGGCATTACTACTGCTACGGCCTATCCAGTACACCTATCTCCCCCATAGTCCACTATGCCATGTGGAGGTTGGGTGGAGTGGGAGCGGCTGATGTGATGGCACTCATATTGTTGGAAGGCTCAAAGTAGCTTGCTCCAACAGGCATTCACAGTGGTAGACTAGAGAAGTTATGGGATGGAATGAGCCGGGTTATTATACACACCAACAGTACCACCTTACTCCACTAAAATCTTTCCAAATCTCAAACTTTTCCAAAGCTGGGCTTATTCGGGCTGGAAAGCCATCAAGTTTATTACCCTCTACTGTAGACAGTAGACGGTAAAGCCGGGCGCATATTTTTTCCCCCCATTTCAGTTCCCACTGCAGTCTCTCTCACTTTATTTCTGCCCGCCTTTGACGGGGGATATGTATATATGTGTGGAGCAGTTGTAATGCCAGCACCACCACATGGCTGGACTCATTCCTCGAGAACATTGAAAATCATGAGGAAAGTGTCGGGATTTTTCCAAAGATTTCCACCCTCAAAGAGTTCATAAAAGGGCATTGCAGGGATACGGTATGAGGGGCTAGACAAACTCTGTGTAATTTCGTGGCGGACTGAATGTTTAATCAGTTTAACCCTGTGTACCTTTCGGGCTCCATCCCCTGCCAGGTTAAAGTAATCAGCGGAGTAGTTTTTATCCGAAGGGAATAATTTCCTGCGCCTTTTAGTCCTCTATTTGGTGGAAGGGCAATTGTACTTTTTTGTGCTTGCGTGCGTGTGTATTCGTTTGCGTGGCGTATGCATGTGTATTTGTGTTTGAGGGTGAATCCTGACTGAGAGTTTGATGCGCGGTTGGAACCCCTCACTTACTTACGTTCTGTCCATGTCCGTGGGGTTAAAGATGTGAGGCAAAAGTGCCGCCGCCGCCGCCGGTGAACTGGAATTGACGTTTTTCGGGGTGACAAGTGTGTTTCCGGCCTGTTCCCATTTTAAATGAGATATTATGGATGCCGGTTGAGTCCGTGCAAGGGTGGATGAGTTCTTACCCCCTCCCCCCTCACTCTTCACCACTCTCCTCCAGAGAGCCGCATGTGTAATGTGTACCCTTTATCCGCTACTCACAATGAATAGTTAGATGCACGGAGGACCATCTTCACACGGTCTGAGAAAGCGGGTGGTGATGGTTCTCTTTTTAGAGGAATTTGATCCATGTTGAGCCGTGGAAATTTTGTGGATTCTTTCCTTGAGCTCTGTGGCTTGGATAATCCGTGCATGTTGCTTCGTTGTTTACGACTCCGGGGAAGTTGTAGTGAGATGGATGAGTGAGAGAGTCACGCACTTGATAATTTCCTTGCCCATTGGCCGAGTCGAGAGACTTCCGATAAGATTTAATGAATCCAGCATGGATGAGTGGAATGGGTGGGAAATGCAGAGAAACAATTGGATCATAAATGGGCTCTGGCCTTGAGAGAATCTGTCGTCACTGTGTGAATGAAATGACTGGAGGATATTCTCTGGCCTGCTATTTTTGAAACAATATTATCTGAAAGGTATGTGAATGTGCTGCCGCTACTGCTCATGTTGGGATTACTGGCATTCTATTATTGTGATTATAATAACACAAATGAAGTTTCCAGGATTCCAGTCACTGATAAGCTCCCCCCGTAAGTAAGTAAGTCGCATCATTGGATCATGTCGGCTAACTATTCCTACTATTCCTGGATGTAACTACTAGTGGGTGGGGGGTATCATAGTTTGTAGTAATAATTGACTATGAGTGAATTTTAATCAGTCAGTCCTGCTGCACTTGTACGTGTGGAAACGGCTACGGCTACAGGTGGTGACTCTCTCGTGTACTTGGGATTAAACGAATGTTGTAAATGTGTCGTAATCATTTGGTGAACAACTTGTAAGTTAATCATTCGTGCTTCTGTTGTTGTTATTCTTCTTCTTTCGCCTCGAAGGCTCCAGATTGGAGTAAGCTCCGTGTAGTGTTTCATATGCATTAGTGGCCATGCAGTCCTGATGATGATAAGACTAGGATATAGGATTGGATTACAATGAAAAATTACTCCTCCAGCCAGCAGTAAAACCTGCTTAAATATGCTCAAACAGACAAACACATTCACACGGCGGGGAGTGATAAAACCGCGAGGTGACTCTAGATTTTCCTGCAGCTCTATCCCGTGTTTCTGGCAGTACCTAATTGCTTGGTGGCCATAATGGAGCGAGGGAGAGATCGTGCATGATCAGAGTGTGTTCTGTGTTTTTATGGGCTATTCCATATTTTTGACTGACGTGAGGGAGACTTCTGTGGGGCAGCGTACTGAACGGTCGTCTTTTAGAAGGATTTACACGTACGGACTGTGGTGACATCCATTCCATACCCTCACCAACGTCATCAATTTCCTGTACTTCCCGCACGTAATATCTCTCACACAACCTGTAATTTTAAATCCAAAGGTGAACAAAGAGTGGTCTGCTGCTCACTTGCTTGATGTTGGATCGATCAGGAGGGAGAACAGGTGGTGATTTGTAGGTTTAAACGTGGGTGATGCCATGGTATGGTAACTGAAAGCTGTTTGGTGGATGGATTTAATCAGTCGCATGTGTGGTTCCACTCTGAACTGACTGACCTCGGAAGTAAGTCCTGATATATTGTGTGCCGGAGCGCAGAGAAGCAGTGGAGAATCATGCGAGGTTTGTCGTAGTCGGTGTAACCAGCACGAAGTTCTTCTTTGGGTCTACTGTGGCACAATTTCTGTGCGTGCTTTGTCCGTGGGGGAAATGAGGGTCTGATCCTGTCCTCAAATTAGCTGCAGAAATACAGGGGGAGGTGGGGCTTGTATTCTCTTAAGAATATTACGGAAAAATTAGGTCCTCCTTGGGTACGTATTTTGAATTGTGGGGGCGGATAATGTAGGGTGGGACTGACGAAGGGAACGGGACTAGGAACGTGGCTAGTGACGTCACATTTTGAGAAAGAGTTGGAAGGAGTTTAGTGTGGGATGATTTTCAGTAGGCATTTTTCGGTGGGCAAACGTACAAAGTAAGTAGGATGAATCGCCAGGGAATCCTTTTTTCTACTCTTGCCTGTGCGTCTGGAAAATTTGTAGTTTAGTAGGAACAGCAACTGATTTTCCCTCGCACGGGAGATACAAAATCTCGAGGAAATTCCGAAATCTTGGCTTTATTATATAGGACTTTTATTTAAATTAATTCAATTTTGAGGACTGAAGTCTAGGGCTTTTTGTCTGTGCTGGGGTTCAGTCGAAAAGTGGGGGTCCGCAATGTAAAAAAAATTTGATAAGCCCATGCGCTCAATGGGCCTAGGATGTGCGACGAGATTTAACGGACCCCAGCTCTGGTGGTGGTAGGGGTCGTTTAGCTATTTGTAAATTCTATGATGATTTACCTCAGTCATGGATGATGATGATGATGATGAGGGAGAAAAATCTGTACGCTCGCACGGTGTAAGGTCGGATGACAGACTTGAACTTCCCACCTTGACCGATATACTTTTACCATTTTGAGGATTTCATTTTGAAACGTTTATTAGAAGCCTCGTGTCATGCAAGTGGAATATTGCCAGGCTCTCCTCCGAAGCCGTGTGCCGTGGGTATGCACAGGAGGCTGTTTATGGACATAACTTCGTCATCCCCACTGACTTTTCTACTTAAGTCACACAATACTAATTTCCCATGAAAAGCTAGATGGTAGGGGGTGTTGAAATCAATTTCCTTGCCTTTTTTCTCTTAATTTTCATCGTGAATAGCGTCCAGTGTTGGACTGTTGAGGCACGCTGTCATGTCATCAGATGTTATAGTGTGAGTGTGTGTGTGTGAGTGTGTCTGTGTGTATGTGTGTGTGGAGGGAAGCAGGGCTGTGCGTTGAGCCATGTGATGTTGTTTAAATGGTAATAGTAATGATAATTTAGTTCTAATAAGTACTCATCACTTTGGTGATGGGAGAATCGTGTGTGTGTGTGCCGTTGCGTGTGGGCGCGACGGAGGCGGAGGGAAAGAATAAGAATCTGTATCCGACTAGGAAGAAATCAAAAGTGTCGATGAGACTGCTGTTCAATCATTTCCCTCTTGCCGCGTGAACCGTAGTTGACGTCAAATTGATGAGTGTTACGGTTGTATCATCGTCATCATCCTCCGTTCGCTGACACCACTTCATATGTCTTTTGTCTACTATTATTTTAAATTATTTTGAGGGTTGTAGCCATACTTTATCCTCTACAAGAACATAGAACTGTTCCACGGAATTCCGTTGTCAAAGAGTGAATTTATTCGGTCCAAGGAAATACTCATGGGTGAAATGTGTAACTCCAATTGAGACGAATTGTGCAGCATGTTACGTGTAATACACAGCTTCATGTCTCAGCTTCCACGATTCTTCTATTATTATTATTAGACATAGACATAACCCGTGGCGGTGACGTATGACACGTGCGTCAGTTGAAATTCCTCGAGTTCCACCCGTGAGGATGTGTCTAGCAGTCGTAAGTTGTTGTTGGTGTGGTAAATTGCACTCCGCCATTATGCCATCTCTACCTCATCCTGCACTTTGGAACCAATCCGCAGTCAGTTGTTGTCGTCATAACCGGGAAGTGTTGAAAGAGCTTTTAAGAGAAGCAGAGTAGCTTTTTAAGTGGATGTGGCATGGAGACATTTAGGCATCAACTTCAGCCTTGTTCTCTATTTTCCTCATCTTACTCAATGCAATGCTTATGGTTTGAACTATTTGCATAGGATATCTCCGCAATGTCAGCTTTTAAAGCGGCACACATTCCCAATACTTTGTTTACTCTGTAAATAGAGAGGAAGAAACAGTTAAATGATGATGAAGATGATGACGAAGAGGAGGAGACGGAGAAGGGTGATTATGAGCGGAAGAATACTTTGTTCTGAGTTGACGCCGCGGCCGAAAAATGTGAGGGTAGCCATAGCCAGTATAGGGACGCTAACACAATTGCCTTCACTATATAATAATACAGGGCATCATCGAGTGGAAACATTCTGTTTTTTTGTCAGGGTAACGAAGTGCATAACATGCAACTATTTCAATTGCTTTGGGTGTGAAAAATACAAGGTATTACTAATACTATGACTTGCTGTGGCTACGGGTGATGTTAGAATTGAGATTTGGTATTATTACCGGTTCACATTTTTGGTAAACGACGTTTTTGCGGTGACGAGGTGGAATGGGAAATGTATAATGGGCCATTTTATGGCCGGCAGGTGGTAGTTCCATTTCCTCATTCTGCTGCTGCTAAGTGCACAAGGACCGGTGCTGTGATGTCTCCCTGTTGTTTGACTATTATTTTCGAGGCACTTTGAAATGTTTTATGCTATTATGTGATGTATTGTCCTCTCGTGGGTAGGAACATGAATTAGGAACATTTGGAGCATGGACATGTGGGCTCCTTGAGATATTAAATAGAAATCTTCATCACTTCCACATAACATGGGAAATTTTAATCGGAGTAGGAATATTGTTAAAGAGGAAAGTGTGACATTGTACCGGTGTGGTGATGAGTGGGGGTAGAGATGGACACTTGCTAGTAAAACCTAAATCCAGCCTCGCCGCCCGGTTTCCAAGTAGAATTGGGAGGAGTATATGCTTACAGAGAATGACGAGATGAGGGAGTAGAAAGTATGGTGTGAAGTCGGGGATGAACTAGTGACTGTGTGTGAATGTGAACTATGTGCTATGGTGCACTTGTGTCAGGTTTCACGCATCTGCTAACTAAGTGTCATCTCCACGTCCTAGAGTGATATTGCCCTCACGGTACCGGTGCTGTGCTGACATGATAAAGTGCATCCCAACTGCAGCAAGGTGATAAGTAGGAGGAAAAATGACATTATGGGCTTCACGTGCTGCATTCCTAACTCGATGACGGTAGAAGGTGTGTGTGAGTTTGTGCATATATTTGTGTGTGTGTTTGTAAACGCCTGTATTTCATTCTCTTTGTGGGAAGAAGATTCCGGACGTGGAAAATTCTATGCAAAGTTTAGTGTTCCCTGATGCGTGGTGGAATAGCTGGGTGGACACGTTGCGTCTGGTATGGCTATCTAAACGCATTGTGAGAGTCAGGAGCATACCAGTTTAGGAGGCGATTGTGAGGAGATTCCTGTGGGGTTTTTGCCTGTGCAAGCGACCATTGGATATTTGACTAGTTTATGAGGTTTCCGAGCCATAAGTATATTGGTGGTCAGGAGCGGCGAAGTGGATTAGAGCATCACCTTAACTCGTTCACGGTTTACGTGGGTGGAGATTTTGGTGGGATGCTCTCGTATAAGCTGTAACATGTGATTGCGAGTCATCATCATTATTGTTTTGTCTCTCCGTGAGTTCTCTTGTAGGTACTAGTCGTAACATGTAGACTAGTGCACTGTAGTGGGTATGTGTGTGTTTGTAAGTGTGTGTGTGTGTGTGTGTGTGTGTGTGGTAAGACTTGCCCGGGCGGACGGCATGTGACTTGGCTGTAACCAAGTACTCGAGTAGTTTTGAAAGGGCAGCTTTTGTTGTTGTCCTTTGGATTCTGACAGTCACTGCGAATGAAGTTTATTTAAATGACATTTTGCCGGTCTGTACCGTTGCTCGTGATGTTGTTCTTTTACGAGCTGTGCTCTCCATCAGGCTGGCATGGTAAATGGTAATTGTATGCATGTGTGCCCTGTTACGAGCACCAAACATGCACTTGCATCGATGGAGAACTTTGTCCAACCATGAGTGAGTGAGACTAGTAGATGGAGACTGGTTCTTCTTTGAATATGGCTACACCGTTTAGCTATCTGTCTAACTTCTCCAAATGGTGAGAATTGTTTCACTCCGATTGACTCGGGCATTCAATCGACGCATATATGTATCCATTGGAATGTCGATGGAAGATTCTCCATTTCCCTCCCGCGACCGATATATGTAGTACTAGTTGAAAGGGAGGACGAGGCTCCCTTTAAATAAATGCTGGCTGCGTGTTGGAAAGAGGCAGTTTGAAAGCGGAATTCATGCTGTTGTTACTTGAGGTCTTGTAAATAATTTCTTTATCATTCTTCTGCAGGTGCTCATCCGTCATTGTTAATTCATCGAGTTTCGGTTTGCAATTTAAACTGCTCCGACGGACCTAGGCGTACGTGGAGCTTCACCATTGTCATCTTGCCGAGGTTTCTCAGGATGTCCAAAACTCTAGCTCATTCAGGCTCACAATGATGTTTTCCTGTGTGTGTGCGTGCCTGCCTGTTTTTGTATGAAAGCTTGTTTGTATGTGTGTGTGTGTGTGTGTGTGTGTAAGCTGGGAACGGATACGAGTTGAATGGGGACAGTTGACACAGACAGATGGTAAATAATTTGCATACTAGTGGAAACCGTTGGTTCTTAGGTTCTTTAAAGAGGCTTAACCATCATCGTTGTGAGAACGAGTTTTGAAACAGTAAAATGTCCTGCAAAAAAGATGGGCATCTGAACTGTGGAGAAACCCTGGAGAGATTGTCCCTTCATCCCGTCGCACGGACAAGAATATGCTATCCTATGCAGATGATGGGAGATATGCGGGTAGGGTGGAAGTCTGCTGTGACCTCTGAGATAACTTGTCCTCACTCAGTCAGTCTCATTTCAGTGTTGCAGCTCAAGTGGAACAACGGTGGTAGTTGGTGGAGCTCGTGGGAGGAAACTTTGTCCCCGAAGTTCCGGCTCTCCTAAGCAACTGGCTTGTGTCCTGTATAGTAGATTGAATCTCTGGCTCGTATCACACTTTGAGGTTAATTAGCAGTTGACAATAGTGAGTGAACGAATCAGAGAATGTCCTTTACTAGATGAGCCGGTCGGATTGAATCCATAGGTTTGTAAGTAGTGATTGGGCTCGAATGTGTGAAACACTAGGAGGAGAGGCTGTCAACGTTGAGGCCCTTCCATTAACACAGAAGTAAGGCGAGACAAGGGTGGGGTTCTAATGCCATGGTTTTTTGGCCAGTGGAATGGTTTTTGTCTCACACGCAATCTGAGGTCCTGTGATTATTCTTGATCGACTAGGCCGCTGGTGTGGGATTCAGTTCGCGATGAGGATGATGAAGTAATTGTGGCTTCATGATGCATCACTCCAGGAAGATCATTCTAAAAGATTGGTATAGAGAGATTTATCATAGCCAAACGGATCACGGAATATTGTGAGGATGCAAACTGGAATTCATAGCAACTCTCAAGACGCAATCTGAGGTCCTGTGATTATTCTTGATCGACTAGGCCGCTGGTGTGGGATTCAGTTCGCGATGAGGATGATGAAGTAATTGTGGCTTCATGATGCATCACTCCACGAAGATCATTCTAAAAGATTGGTATAGAGAGATTTATCATAGCCAAACGGATCACGGAATATTGTGAGGATGCAAACTGGAATTCATAGCAACTCTCAAGCTCTACCTCCATGATGGAGATGAGCCGGGAGGTTCACTTGATCTAATGATGCAAATAAGGAGTGAGGAAGAGTATAGATGAGCCGGGAACTAGACTTCAAGGTACTTTAATGGACTTGTGGCTCCCACTGGGATTGAGGACAGCTATGAAGCCTGCTGATGGTAAAACTCATTGGGAATTAGATCAGCACTTAATGGAATTGGCGTTGGTACTTTGCTCTCCGTGATCGAATACTGGAAATCGTTTCGTCGAACGACAGTTGATCTGTTCAATCTCTCTCACCCCTTTAACAAGGGGTCATAAAATAGGGAGGGACCGTGGGGCTCATGGTTCCTTTAATGGAACTGGGAAATCGTTGATACTTCCTGAATTATATGGAGTAACTTCAAGAGGTTTCGACCTGAGTGACACAAGTACTCTCAAATTTTAGAAACTTCGGTACCAAACGATTCCTCTTGACGAGTACTTTCCGAATATACCAATGGTACCGCCCTGTGACCACTGG
>WJFA01000270.1:0-47363 GCA_009870155.1 Pseudobourletiella spinata
TTTTTGGTCATGTCGTGGCAACCTGCTCCTCCCGCCCGGCCAACCTAGCCTGTTCCTCACCCAAATGATGATGATGATCATGATGACACTGTTATAGGGGAACCATACGGGTGACCCTCCATAGCCAGATAATCTTGATAAATATGGAGTGCAACAGAGGGAGAGAGAGAGAGAGATGTGAGGATCTGTTGTAACATTTTGTGAGAAAAATTCTATATTATTCCCCTTTACTACTCCTCCTGCTACCACTACTTATTACCACTACTACGAGTGTCTGCCGTCAGAATATGGAAATGAGTAATTTATTATTTGAGGATGAACATCTTAATCTGTCCCATACTCTCTACTACTATATGTAACTTTTGGGCTCTGAACATATTTTATGGCATACCAGTTTCAAATCTATGATCTCCATTCCCCATTGAAGTATATGACGACGAGACATGCCAGGAGAAATTATTATTGACTGATCCTGTAACTCTGTAGAATATGTAGATGTGTTGACGATGGAGTGGTTGGGCGGCAGGAGTGTCAGGACAAGGGAAATTATGGGGAGATTGGGAGGGATGTATTAAGCAGTGTATCGAGATGAGTGACTCGCAGGCGATATACTGGGTATAGTAAAAGATGGTGATGGGAGACGAGACCATGGGTTGGTCTGTGTAAACTTTCATTTTTCCGCCCGTTCTGTGCCCTCAGCGTCTTCTCTGCTATGGTTTATAGCAGTCGATAAAAACTTCTTATCCTCATTTTATTATGAAAGATTTAATAATAAATTGGAGACGACGGGTGAAAAACCACTGCGACAGAATGTCTGGCCTGACTCCTGCTCAGGGAGAGTCGTCACACCATACACACAGACAGAGTTGAGTGTGCATGCGTCACCAACTTTTTCCTCGCTCTTACACGTCCCACCATGTCAAAGTGTACATAAATACTCCCAAGTGAAGGCAGGGCATTGTTCGACCATTTTTGTTCACTACGCACATAGTCGCATCCATAGACGCACATGCAATCACACTGTACTTACTCTTTCTCCATCATCATTACTCCTTTCCATCTGTGGTCATTACATGGTTTGACTAGGCGAGGAGGGCAAAGTTTCTGTGTTTGGTGTTCCAGAAAAGTGTCTCATTCAACGTCTTGAAAGTCCCGTGGTCTCGGTAATAACAAGGTACTGAGCATGTAATACTATATGAAGGGACGTTAACAAAGACACATTTGTCTCACAACAACGTAGTATGACTGAGAGAGAGACGGAGAGCCAGAGCTTCAAGTGTTTCATGGTTGAAAGCCACAACCAGTGATTCCCGTGGCCAGCCGCCACCACTGCACACATACCCGAAAAAATCCTGAATTGCACAGAGAGTCAATAGCGTGAGGATTGTTGTTTTAATCAAGTCGTATTATTTGCATCCGTCAGAATGACAGGAGTTGGGACGAGTCTGGTGGTGGTGGAGCAAGTGCTCCTATAAGAAAGAAATAGCTGCCGCCCAACCCATCCAAAGTTCCATCTCCACTTCTTTCCTATGGAGTTATCATCACATGTATTGATGCTTGATTGGTGGCTATGACATCGCATAACCACTCAAGCCATCATCCCTGCCTCCATATGAATCTAACTTGACAAAATGGTCATTCACACAATCTTGTTATTGTCTCACGTTGTTGTTGAATGATGATGATGATGATCATCATCATCATCGGCAATTCAAAGTGGAGGGGGATGATGAGACTTTGAAAGATCCATTGACCATTGCAATATGAAGGTGTTGGGAGTATTAATGATGATGACGATGAATATGGTGATGCACCAATATCAAGTGCGAGCGGCTGAGAAACTTGATGGCGTGGTCGCTCTCATGAAGCGAACTCATAACTATTGAGATTTGGTAGTCTGTGAGGAGAGGTGGAACTGTTATGATTATGATTGCCATTATTATTACATATTGAGAATATTTGGTAGGTTCGTTCGGGATGTCTGACGCAGGAATCAACTCAAGTCAGGCACACTGAAGTCTACACGCTTATGAGGTCTGGGTGGTGTGGATGATGGGCCAGGATTGTATCGGATGGGACTCTTGTTAGAATTTGTGGGTCATCCATTGTGTGTGAATTTTCCTGGCACTCGCGTCACCTAACTCTTTAAGTGGTTAAATGTTTCCATTATTGGAAGGCGAGCGTCATTACTCGCTTTAGAGAAGAAGACACCTGGAATGAATGAATATGAAACATTTTTCCATTTTTCGTCCTAGCCCATGAACAGTCTACAGCCACACGCTCCAAACACGAGAACACACACACATACACACACTCCCTTGGTCGTTTCCAAAATGACAAGCTTATTATACCACCTGACTTATTATTGGTGAGTGGAGCCTAATAGTTTGAACACTGGAAATGTCTTGTCTCTTTACTTTCCAGCTTTGCATAATCATAATTATCTTCCTTTACCGCGAGAGGAGGAGGCTAATCAGTGGGTGAAGTGATGATGATGACGGTGACGAATAGATTCAGCTCGAGATATTTAAGCATATATATATATATATATATGCTTAAATATATTTACTGATTTACTATATTTATATACTGATTCTCTGATCTTCCCAACTCAAACAACACACTTTACACGGGACCGGTAATGATCCTATAACTGTGTGCACAATAGTCTCACTCCTACGTATAAATATGTATATAGGATGAGTGTGCACGTCGAGTGGATGCACACATGAAAATGGACGTGTATTGATGGTTGTTTTTATGACTAGCGCCTGGCGCCTCCACTTTGCATTGATTTGCATCTGTTACACCAGCATGGCTATTATATGTGTTCACCTCAGTCAGTCTTGTTCACTTTATTAAGTGTCTTTAAAAGTAATCGATGCACACACAGGCACCACCACCCGAACGACGGACGGAGGGGTAGGCAAATGTAGGGAGTCGCGGGGCCAGTCTGCCCCCGCCCGGGATCTCCTCCACAGTCAGGCCCGTAGAGTCAGGCGATTTGGAGGCATGATGATGATTATGAGGTGGGTCATGAGCCCACGGTGTGGCACCCATTGTCTCACTCAGTACCGACAGCGTATATGTGCAATAATGGTAACAGCGTGCCGAGAATCACACCGAGACACACGCTCCCTCATAACCCCATCATTATTACACTCCAGTCGCCTTCCCGGCCGCGCGCGAGACGCATGAAATTATGCTTTTGAGAATCCATAGCCTCTGAGTGAACATTACGCACTCAAGTAGACGATGGAGCGGATGTGTGTCATATTTAAGAATTTTTTTCTCCCCTTCTGAGCTTGTTGACAGGCGGTAATACATGACAAATGTAGATTCAAAACCTGGAGAGTTACAACTTGAAATCCCCTCACGTTTTTATCCTCAAAATTATTCGGGACTAAGTTTAGTGTGAGCAGGGGCGGATGGGTGGACGTCTTGGAGTGGGATTATGTTATGAGTGGACCCGGCAGCTTCTCCGATGTTTTAATTCCTAATTCCGATCACACTATGCTGTGACTTGCTGCTCCAATGCGCTTCAAATAACTATCCACAGCGAGGTGGTCGTCTGGTCCCCGCCTCATCTGTACCCTCCCATTGGCTCTCACAAGAAGGGGGAAAGAGTGATTATGTCGTAGTGCATAAGCTAGTGCCAAGGGTGCATTGTGTGCTAATTCGTAGCCTTATTAAAGTACATTTGTTCCACATTAATATTAATCAATGCCCGAGCTACAGTCTGACTTTTCAACGTCTTTGCCTTGGGTTCGATATAGGCGTTTCTGCCTTGTATGTACGCTCAGAGTTTTGGTGCAACAGGAAACGAGGGTACAAAGCACCCATTGCAGTGACATGGGTGCTATACAAACTACGCATCGAAATTAAAATAAATGCTTCCACCCTTCCACTACTACATTATAAATGCCTAGAAATTACAACGAATTTTTATTATCATCACTGCTCATGATTACTATTATTATTACAGCTATCGTGAAATAACAAGGAGCCCCCTATTTTAAAAAGCCGGAAAGGTAACGTGATATGGGTAAAGCTGCTGTTCTACTAATGGATGAGATGAGACAGGACGGTCGGTTTCATTCCCCTGATTAAGATGTACCAACGTCAGTTTAGCTCACAGGGAATTTTCCCCTTAGATAGTAGCCTCTTTCATCTTGATGCTGCCGCGCCTCTCATCATCCTACCAATAATGACTTTTACAGACGGCTTCAAACTATTTGGATCGGCGGGAAGGATTGAAGATTTAGTTAGACATAGCGATGAGACAGTGAGCAGCGGCGGCGAAACATGTTGATTAATTGGAATTCAATGAAGTAAT
Organism: Pseudobourletiella spinata; assembly: GCA_009870155.1. Classification (NCBI taxonomy): domain Eukaryota; kingdom Metazoa; phylum Arthropoda; class Collembola; order Symphypleona; family Bourletiellidae; genus Pseudobourletiella; species Pseudobourletiella spinata. Next base: position 4,337 of record WJFA01000270.1, read on the forward strand.
TAGACGTACCACTGACTGGGTTTTTATTGATCCTTGGCAGTGGCAATGGCATTGATGAGGGTGATCATGATAATAATAGTCATAACAATAATAATAATAATAATACTAATAATAATGACGAGCTTCCCGGAGCTTTCGCTTTGTCCCCGCGCACATGGCTGCGTAATTATTTGACAGGGTGCTATAATTACGCCGCTTTTAACAGCCGTCTGTGTAGGCAGAGGGTATTAATTCACTATATTATCCCCACCATGATGATCATCATAGCGTGATGAGCATTTGGTCCACTTAAAGCCGTCCAAGTGGAGGAGGATACGGAGGAAGATGAGGCTATAAGGAAGAAGAGGAGGAGGAATCTCCTTTTCACGGACCATTTTCCTTTCGAGTGTAGAAGGACCCGAAAGCGAATCGTTGATAATGCGCTATATGGTTTTCCCTGTCTATGAGTGAGTGCCTGCGCTCTGTGTGTTCAGGGAGTTGAAGAGCGGCGTAGAGGAGGGATGTGCGTGCATATCGCTTACTCAACACATACAACTCTCTCCCTCCCACAAGCATACACACACACACACACACCCGGGAGTTTCTTCGCTAATGGTTTTATTTTTATTAAACCCCTTTGCTCCCATATTATTTCCTAGTTGGATTCCCGGATGTGCACAATATATAATAAAGTTTCAAGTACCCCAGAGGATATTTCAATGGGATTGTCTCTCACTCCTCCGTGCGGCTACTTATCTCTTGAATGAGTCCAAATGAAAGACTGGATTGTTCCTATATATGAGCCCCACATACATCTTCCCATGACCACCAATGGGAGTTTAACTGTGAATGAATTAGTGGGGAGTGAATGAGTGAGTGCGTGCACGCAGTGCCATGGGATAGGGCTTTGGCTCTTGAGACCCTCCATATTTCGGAATCTTCAAGTAATGAAGGTCCAGGCTATGGATGAAGTGTAATGTGAGTCTCATCCGGTGTGGAATGGTCCTGATGATCATCTTCATCAATGCTTTGCCCTCTTCATCTCCAATGCATCGGAAAGAAGCCCGTGTGTGTGTGTGTGTAGTGTGTGTGTGTTAGTTCTCTATGACAGTAGCTCAAATTTTTTGAGCATGTGAGCCCTCACTGACAAAATTTACTCTTATTTACGAGGACGACGGAATGGGATGCGTGTGGGGAATATGTACATGCACTCACCCTCCATCGTAGGAAGCAAAGGGTAAAATAGGTAGGGGTTGCCATAGAATTATCTCTCATAGCCCCCGCTATAATTCATATTTTGGTAAGTAAGCATAGATGTTAAGGGCTCTGCTTGTGTGGTTCTTCGTACAGGGAACTTTACACAGCCTTACACTATAGCGTACACATATACACACACACACCCACTTGAGCTGCGGGAAGATTGCATTATGATTATTGTATTGGATTCCATTATTATGACGGTATTATATTGTGACGGGTAACCGTGAAATGGGAGATGAAGGCGGTCCACTTCCATGCACACTGATACACACATGCACGCGTTAAGTGTCAGTCGGCCTCTGTATTGGTTTTGTCATGAGGAAAATGCCTATTTGTCTGGCCCAGCCTCTCTCTCCTCGTTGTGCACGGTGCGCTCATGCGGGGTTGAATTAGATTAAATTGGTGGTTTCGCTTTAAGTTTTCGCTCAAAAATCTCCTCTCCTCCAAATAGGAGGAACATACAGGGTCGAGGAAGAGAGGGTAGAGAAATACTGGAAGAATGAGAGGGTGGGACTGCATACATGACAATTCTTAAAGGATTCAGTGGGGGGGGAGGGTGGTGGGAGGCGGGGTGGTCATAATAATTGATGAATGAGTAACTGGATGTGAGTTCATTTGTCCGCTGGTTGGTCCTCAGCAGTGGAATTTTTCTCGGAAAAATATGATTATCTGCCTACCCGGTGATGCCCTTCCCATAGCCTTGTCCCTCATATCAAGAATGCCCGTCCGACCCCACGGTCCATAGTTACAGTCAGTCAGTCCTTTTTTCAGTGAGCGAGGCACTCCTCCCCACCTGTTTTCATTCCGCTGCCCTTTGTATTAATTTCCTGGAACTGGATAGTCTGAAAGGCGTGATTTTTTTTTAGAATTCGTTCCATTCTCTAATAGATTAATTGTTCCACATATGGACTTGAATTTGGGATGGAAATCCGGCTGTAGTCAGTGTGCAGTGAGGGTGAATTGAACGGCTTTCGGAATGCATTCGGTATAATCTGGCTCAGAGTTTCTCATGGATTACCCTTTTAGCCGTAGCGCAGCAATGTGATGTATTTGGAACCGGCCGTGTGGAGGATTTTCCCCAATTTTTATGAGACAGCCATTGCTTCTTGTTCTGCTCAAATATTCGGGGTCATGGAAGTGGTCCATGATGGAGGCGGTGGATGACTGATTATACAATCCAGTGTTGTCATCATCAGGTTGCCTAAGAGTTCTGACAGATCAAAGGCCTGAGAATTGCGTGAGTAAATAAGGTTGTTGGTTAATGCGGGGATGGGGGCGATTCCAGTTGGGGGGACAGGAAAAATCAGAGATCGCGTGGCCCGTGTGATGATGGTGATTATTAAGTCGGGGATAGGCGGAATGGCTTCGTGAGCGTCCGCGCGTTGTCCTTGTCGTCAGTGGTGGCAATGGCGGCAGAATCAAAACTTTGGAGGCATTCTCATGGAGGTGAAGGATGGCGAGAAAGTAGAGGGGAAAGTGGGGAGTGGGGGTATTTGTTAAAGTGCGAGGTGGAAATTAGCACGGAGTGCAAATAGAGGAGCGTTGAGAGAGGAGCTAATTGCATCCGCTTTGATCTCCCGTCTGCTCTTTTTCACGGCCCATGTCCGATTCTTCCCCGCCCTTCCCGGAATGACAGGGGCATCCACTGTTGACAATATGGAAATGATTTTGGCAAAATTAACAATGCTTTGACTCCCCAAGACTTTGCCCAGGACTCTAAACTAATTTTAATGTCCTCCAGTTGAAAAACTCTGGAAACTTTTTACTTCTACTTCTTTATCGTCTTCTTTTTCAACTTCTTTACCGAATGTGTGACTTCAACCAGAAATAGCAGCGTTGATCTTGTCTCCCAACTATCCCTAGTGGTGATGGGAGCAAGTGAAATTACATTATTGTTGCTGTTATTATTATTGACTCTTATTTGATGACAAATTATATAATCATCAGTCAAGTGTTCAGTGCACATCCAACATGATGAAAGGAGGAGAATTGAAAAGTTTTTTACCTTCCATCTTCTTTCTTTTTTCTCCTAAAAATCTTTTTTAAAAGCCAAGTTTTTTACAAGCTGTGTCAATAATAATTCTTTGCAAACCCGGTGGTCCAATTATGATTGTTTGGCCGCTGAAAGAATGCGGAGGTAAATCGGATCTGAGCCCGCCGGTGCCATCGGAGTGAGCAATTTAATTATGGAGCAAACTTTTTTTGAATGTGGCGGGCTTTTATGAGCGAGTTTTGAGGAATGAAAGGAGAAAAAAAGACTTTGTAGCACCAGCTCCCACGTTTCCGGAATCACCACTGCACACCGTATGCTTGTACATGTGTACACATGCACGTAGCCGCACAGCCACACTCACTAAAAGCATAGATCGGCGTTTACCTTTGACAGTTATGATTATGCTCGGCTTCCCCCTCAAACCGGGCATATGGCCTGCCCCTTTGATCCGGGAGGAAAAATGTGAATTAAATTTTCGCCATTTTTCTATACAAATATTTGGAAAATTTCGCCCGGCTTCTACAGAGAGGAAATCTGGAAGAAAAGGGTACCTTGTAGCAGTAGTAGTACCAAACACATTCCCTTTCCCATGTTGCCTGTCCCTGCCCTATCCCGTCCCCTGTATGTTCCGTTATCCTTTGCGCCAGACGAAAAAGGGGAATTTTTTTATGTCTTTATGTTCTTCTTTGTCAAAAGTTAAGCATCTATAATTTGATTTTTTTATTGCTTATTTCAGGTAAGTGACTTCTTGGGCCTACTGTACTCCTGTATATTTGGAGGGCTTCTGCCGGTGAAGAACAAGACCCAGCCGTGTTTCGTGAGTGGCGCGTGTGGTGCGCCATTAGTTGACTCTGTGAGAGTTGATTTTGCATCACCACTGGTACAAGAATTGCATCCCCCTTCACGGATCAGATTAGCACCCATAGCGGAAGCGTGTTTTTAGTTGTACGAACGGAATGGTGCAATGCAACAAATCCGGTAACGACAGTACAAGGCAAAAGGCTGAAAGTGTATGTATATATATCGTAGAGCCTTCTCAAGGTTCTCATTTGGACCGTTTAGCAGTACATGATGCATGACGGTAGCTATCCACGGTAGAAGCCATCGCCGTCACTGCGATCGTCGTCATGTATAAGGTAATGGTAGTTCCATTAATTTGGAACTAATGAGGGTCAGGCGCGGGTTCGGTGCATATCACACACACAGCATGTTTACCTCATCATTGATACTGCTACATGCGACTACTGCCATCATGGTACACACTGTAGTGTGCGAATAGGAAGCGATAAAAGTGAGTGGGCCTTCGGAGCATTAGGGGATATAAAGAGGATTTTTCCGACTTGAGTGCCGACCGTTGAGACGGGCCAAATATAAATAAAACAATTATGTTTTATGACCCGCGTCACTGGCCTAATCTAATCAATTCAAGGATTATTATTACAACCAGAGAGACCATAGGGATTGACGTACACGTTGAAGAGGCCAGCCTGATAGGGGTACGCCGTGTTGTTGTTATTCAGGAGGTTGGAGAGACTAGGCGGGAAGAGAGATGGAGAATAGGAGGAATGCAGGAGAGGATTAGTCTGTAGTGATAAGAGAGATTGTGTGAGCACATTCCAATATTTTATACCACCTAAACCGCACACACATACATACATACACATGTAGTGTCGAGTCAACACATTAGACTTTCTGGGTTTGTGTGCGTGTGTGAGTGTTAGCGTGTTTGGATCCGTCAAAATTCTGGTCAGTCTACCTGGGAGAGAAGTCGCCTCTTTTCCCCGTATTGACAAACAATGGGGGAGGCAGTGAGCGGAAAAGTGATGAGAAAACGATTCTCACGGATGGTGAGCAAAACCGATTGTCCGGCGATTGTCCTCCTCCTTGCATCCCCTCTGTACCTCACCAACTCATCGGGTCGAGTGGCTCACTTCTTTTCTGTGGTGTGTGTATTTGTGTATGTGTGTGTGTGTGTGTACGTTGACCCACCGGATTTCCCTTGTTTGCTCAACCAGGCTGGCGGGAGAAGTATCCCCCAGCCGTGGATCAATTTTTGACGAGAAATGGAACACACACGTAACATAGGAGCGGTAGATTTTCTAGTGGTTGCTCGGATGGACACGTGAAATCCTTCCGATTGTTTCACACACATAAATACAAATGCACATGCATACACACACAAGAGTCGAAGCATCTTTTCTCCTGGTTCTCAAATCCCTTCGTGTGTATACCCTTCCAAACGAGTTAGCTGAGATAGAGAGACGGTAAGGAGGGTGGATCTTGGCCTTAGCTCACTTCATACAATGTCCCCGCTCAGACGAGTACTTCCAATTTTTCTCTAAGCGAAAAGGTACATGGGATTGACGACGACAAGGACAAGCGTATTGTTTTCTCATGCTACGTTACATCTAACACGGCTGAGTTGACTTGATCCGATCTGATTAGAAATTTACTCGTCTCCTAGTTCTACTTCTCTCTCTCTCTCTCTCTAAGTCTTTGAGAGAGACGACGACAGAGACTTTTATTGATTGATGAAAAATGTGTGGACGGCTGACGTCGCTGTGTGGGGAGAGAGAGGGAGATTGTGAAAAACAAGTCAAGGTATTATTACGGATGCTCATTCCCGAGTCGCGGAGGGAAAAGACGAGTGATTATGAGCTCTATGTATGAGAAATAGTCAACATTTCACTAAGAATTTCATTCGACTCTCCTGATCTTGTCTCCGAAATGGTCATCATTGTCATCATCGTCGTCGTCATCATCATCATCATCATCATCCTCGTCATCCTCCTCATGAGTGCGGATCAGGTTGATGAGCTACTATTGAGTTTTGAGACACAACAAATAGGGGAAATCTCCAATTTTTTTCAACTTCATCTCCCAAGAAGGACGAGAGATATCCCATTTTGATTAACATTTTCCCATGGTGACATCCGCCTTCAACAGAGACAAAAGGGAGATCCGGGTATACATGTACCCGTGCGTGTGTAACTGGGATTCGAATACGGACGTATATGAAGGGTTAAGTAATCAGGGATGTGACCGGTCATGTGTGTGGCTGGCTGCTTCTGGTTAAGTGAAAACCTCCTGGTGTACTTGAGCTCTCATCGTAGTCCCATACGTAGAATACAAGTTTACGACTGCATGTCAGAGTTGCTTTCACCACTGTAAGGGAACTAGTGGTGCTTGTATGTCGTACGTAAGGACTACAGGGAATTGGGAATTTCCTCGGGAGGAACATACCTTGTGCCCAGGAGCCCGTGCGTGCTATTCGGAGGGGTTGTCTGTAGTGCACAACCGCACGAGGAATTGAACATGTAGTACAGTTGTTCGGAAAATCATATTGTTCAATTCCATGCGAATGTGTAAGAGGCATACGATGAAGATGATGATGATGATGCCGAGAGTGAGTGAGAGGGTGACATAGTGAGAGAGGTATAGAGAGATTGAGCGGAGGATGAAATGTACGGTAGTGGTAGAAAGGAAGGAAGGAAGGAGGCATGGATGCATGCATGGATGAGATGAGCCGAGCTCAAGAGTGTAATATTCAGCTGGTAATTAATGAGAGATCGATCTTTCCGGCCTTCTTTTGTGTGTGCAGTCCCCTGAACTGACGTTACTTGTTGTGTGGAAGGGTGTAGGAAGGAACCATAGAAGTCAGCGCTCACCACCACTAGTACTGGTACTACTACTACTACTACTACTACTAACTACCACTACTACTGCGCCTACTTGAATCATCGATATCATATCAAGATAAGTGCGCTCCGAGCTCACTCCTACTTTTTCACCACCACCACTACTGCCGCCGCCGTCTTCTGTGTACTAACCCCTTCTCATTCCAAAAGGGGAGTACAATTCAGAAGTCGCACCGTATACTCATTATTAGGAAGAGGCTGAGATATGATGGTGCACACGGCTGGTGCACTACCACGACAATATAGGGCAGGCAGGGTGAATGGGAAAGCATAGAAAGAGGATTCAAATGAACTGGATAGAGGGGACCAGCCACCACGGTGCTTGTGCTTGGAAAAACAAGATGTTAAGTTGCGGGAGTTTTGAAAAGTCGGAAGAGGAGGAGGAGGAGGAGGGATAGCTTCTGTAGGCTTTCGGTGGTGCGCCCCCCGGTTTTTCCATACACATGAGCGCTATAGGATTCCGACCTATTCGATTGTGTATGACTTTTAGAATTTATTCATTGGGTCCTCCTCGTCGGATTGAAAAGAAGCGGAGGGTGATGCGGATGATTTTGACGATGATGATAAGGTTGTTGTTGTTCATGATGATGAAGATGAGAATAGAAGTACAGTGAGCCCAATTGGTTCCGAAAAGGGTTGACTTCACTTGACTTGGTCTATTCCAATGATTTAAATAGTAAGGGGAATCGATATGTGCACAAGTGCGAGCAAAGGGGCTTCATAACGGAGTGGGGGACGCTATGATGTAACACACAGCCGATGAGATAGGAAGAAGAGACTGTGCTGGTGGCATTGAGGAGTACTCCATTAATTTGGAATTTAGATCCCGCTTCCTTCTACACATTAGAGGATGACGGTGATACTGCCGCTGCTGCTGAGGCTGATGATGATGATGATGATGATGATGATGATGATAGGATGACGTGTAAAAGGGTCCTATCCTCACGCCTTGTTTCCACGGAAATGAGACGGGCGGGCTCTATAATGCCAGGGTTGGGCTCATTGATTTCCTCCTTATCCCTTCCTATATACATCCTATAGCTCTCTTTCCATGGCTTTTTGGTTTCGTTGGTTCATTTTGGTTGGTTGAAGCTTTCGCATCAAATTAGGACTGACGGACGAAGAGGTAGAGAGTGACTTGAGTGAGTGAGTGAGTGAGTGAGTGAGTGAGAGTTAGTGAAGAGCCGGAAAGATAGGGAACTAAATTGATTTTATAGCTTAAGCAACGCTGGTGGTGGTTGTTTTGCGGGTTGTGGGACTGGACTTTATAGAGATCTTGGAGCGAGAGAGACTTGGGAATTGAGCGGGGATTAGTGGAGGATAAGTATAAGTGTCTTTGGGTGTATTATCTCAAATTATACATCTCATCCGGAGGTTAACAAGTCCGTCTTCGCAGGCAAGCTCAACAATCCCTCCTCCCATCTCCTCTCTCTCTCTCTCTTCTGAGACCCTGACTCTGTGAGCCGAGAAGGATAGGACTGAGTACATGGATGTGGGTGGTCCGCTGACTCTATGTTCGCCTTCTACCTACCAGGCTTATCATACTCTTGGCTTCTCTTCCAAACTACAACCGCCACACGGTAGGGCCGCCTGACTAGAAGTAATGCTCACAAATCCGGGCATTCATGTTATTAGAGGGCACAGTAGTACATGTCTGTGTTTCCGACACCACGACTACCTGAATTGGAAGTAGCAAGGGGTAATGTGTTTACCCATGTCCATGTTTTGCGGCCGTAATATCATTACTATACGTGTTCCCCATCGGCCCTTCCCGCGGTTGTTTGCTTGGAAAAAGTACATTTCTCCCTCATTTGGAATTCCACTTGGTCGTAGTACCTGTTGGGTGGTGCAGAACCTTGAGAGGAAACAGGGTCTGAACTGCTTGGCTCTCTCCTCAATAGATTTGTTGGGTAATTTAGTGTATTGGTGACCAGATGTGATCATGACCGTCATGATAATACTCTAATAATTATAATGACGAGAGTTACATGCCTCTGAGATTCAGCTGATCCATCAGCCCTCAACACATTTACCCAAAGGGTGATGATAATGGTGTCGCACGGCGTAAATTATCAACCGAAATTACCTATTAGAAACTTGAGTGTTTGGGGTGGGAGGATTGATCCTTGTCGGGAGCTAGGAGAGGGTTCTGATGAAGTCAATGGGATTTTCGGCAGCTTCGCTTCCGGCACTACTGATGGGCTTGGATGCATGTACGGGGGATGTGGAGATTGACATAAAAATGGTAAATAGCTTGCTCAACGAGCTTCGGTAATCAAGTGGGTATGTATGCTGAAGTGTGTGCATGTGAGTACGTGTTTGTGTGTGTGTGTGTGTGTGTGTGTGCGGTTTGCGGGGGAAACTTGTTTGGTTTATTCCCACTAAAACTGTCAGCCAGACTACTGTCTCTTAAGTCATTTTCCCCAGTCGTGTATAATACGTTCAAGTCGGGACGAAAGTAGCCATCTTTATTACGAGGGTAGGGATGGAATTATCTTCATTGCCTCTGTCATTGCCCCAAATCTCTTTGCTAGAGCGTGTAGTGTAAGTACACAAGTGTGGTAAGTATAGAGTTTGTAGTGTGTGTGCTTTTTCAGTGTTGGTGTGCGTGTCCATTTGAAGAGTTGATATTTGCTGTGTTTCCGTAGACTTTTTCCCCTGTCACAAAAGCTTACGAAATTGATTTGGACTTGATGCGAGCAGAATCTTCACTATTTGTGGATTTGTGGTGGATGAGGGCCATTATGAGGATATTGTACTATAGTTAGAAGTGCGGAGGGTTATGTGCTGAGGTACAGAGGCATGACCGTTGTGGAACGGTTGACTGACTTCAACCATCCCGTTTCAGACCCACATTATGGATGTGATTCTACTAATCAGCCACTTTGTTCGTGTGTATCCAATTGTAGATGAGGTGTGGAGATGATTATGATTGGTTTAGGGGAGCGTTTATCTTTTTATCCTCCGCTCCAAATTGTCTACCTCCCTGCACTACGCTGCTGTGAGGGCTGAGGTTGCTGTACATGGTGGATGCCAAGGATGATGATGAGGATTGAAGGTGATGGCTCTATGGCTCCATTATAGTAGCTGGGACATACATACATACATTATGGAGTTGTTGGAGCAGAGGCTACTACTACTACTACTGTGAAGACCACCTAAGTGGTTTCCCATTCGCCCTCAGCTCCTCTGTCACGCGATCGAGACATTTAGCATCGGAGTTGATCACACATACACACTATGTTGCGTCCCACCACTCTCATACCATGCAACTCTGCATGATTTGAGGGGCATAGCAGGGGCATTCTAACTGGGAAGCAACAGAGTCTGGTCATGTTTTGTGGACAATATCGTGTCGTGGTAGTGCAGAAGGTGAGGAAACACTCGGGAGAATGTGGCCGTGAAGGAGTGTGAGCGGAGTATGTGTGCGCGGGATAGTGTGCGTATGTGTTTGAGAATACACTTGACGCGGGTTGGGACGCTGCATTTTATGTGTATAATTGCCATGCCGTATAAGTCCTCAAATAATTTGATTCGGCTTGGATCCAAGGCTCCACCGTTTGGCCATCGTTTCTCGCCCGGGGCTTCCCAAGTCAAGTTTCAAGGGTTCTGTGTGTGTGTAGATGGGAACGGATGACATGGAAATGGAATAAAAGACCATGATATAGTTTTTTTATGGCAGATGAGTCGACTAGAACAGTCACTTTTAGGTACTTGTGAGGATTATCTGCACATGGGGTGAGTCCTCCTGTTGAATCACGTGGGGAACTTGGTTTATGCACATGTGGATTTCTTATACCATATTTTGTGAGGGAATTGACAAAAAATAGTTGTGAGATTTGATGAGCTTTTGAAATAACCTGAAATCATGTGAAAATATCATGGCTGTTAGCTGTAGTATTTGTCTTGGGTCTGTTTCTCCCTTGTAATCGAGACCCTTGTTTACATCTGCAAGACGAGCTTTGAACCTGTTGCGACAATGACTTTTACCATCATAGCCATATCAAAGGGTAGAAGTGTATAAAAATTCATCCTTTTATTGTTAACGAAGGAAACTGAAACTGACGCGGGCGGTGAAGGATCAAACTGGACTGAGATTTTTTCTGGCCACATACCATGAGCGTGATGGATACAGCAGGAGAGAGGGTGAGCTAGAGCGAGAGCCAGATCAAGAAGGGAAATAGAAGGGACGGGAAATTACAAAGTGACTTTTTCCCGAATTTTCTGTGTTCCACCACATCCGTCCTTACAGACGTGTGCGTACATTTAAATATGGCACTTGACAGATCCGAGATTGCTGAGGGCGAAAAATGCATGGTTTGGACGGGATATGTATTTCCCATAGATATTTACATATATTTGTGTAGAGTTGAACTGTCGTTTGAAGTGGCTTCAAAGTTCATCGTTTTGTGGCTGACCCGCGTCATTGGCGTCGGCATACACACGTACACCATCTTTGTACGCGTATGTGCCTGCCTGGCGAAAGCTGTAGGGGGGGGTTAATTATTGCCCCAAGTGGACGTTGATGGGCTCCAGACTTTCTCTCTCTCTCTACCGTATCCCTCGGCTACGATGCTTTCCCTTTGATATGGTTTCAGCTTGTTCCAGTTTGAAAATTCGGGAACAGCTATAACCTGTACGTAGAGGGTCATGTGTATAAGTCAGATCCGTATTGGGGGAACAGTCATCATCTGTTATAGGGTCTGAGTCGTGAGAGTTTGTTTTGTGTATGAGTTTCCCCCGTCATTTCCATTGAGCCGACGAGAGAGAGAGAGAGAGAGAGAGAGAGAGAGAGAGTGGTGCTACCGGTGGTGCTACTACAACTGCCACTGGTCCTCTGTGTCAGTATGATTAGAAAGGAAATCCTTTGAAGTGACCACCAGGATGCGGACTGCTCACTCAGCTAGTCGCCGCCGTCGTTGTCGTCATCATCAACATCGTCATCGTCTCCGCTATCACATTTAACATCATATCCATAACTCCATTCATTTCGCTTTTATCGTCGTGAACTGCACAACAACAAAGTTTTGAATTTCACGTCTGAGTTTGAGAAGCTAATTAAGCCGGATACATGTGAGGGGATGGGGGGAAAATTGAGCGTCAAATGACTACATTTTCGGTTTGATCTCCGAGGGTGTGTATGTGAGTGTATGTAGCCCTCCCGTCTACAGTGTAGCGGGTGCGGTCGGTCACAGAAGATGGAGCAAGCCAAAGGACGGTTTACTTTTCACCGACCGACCGTCGGGAACCCGTTCAAATCCTGACATTTGTGTAATAGACACAGGCCTTATGTGTCTTTGGCTATCCGTGTCAGATTCTTTTTGATCTAAACTTTCACTGTGGTATGCACGTACATATGTATGATGTTCATGTCTGTCCCCCCTTGCAGAGCTCGGAAGGGGAGTCACCACCTTCTGGGTGTGGAGTGTTTGCTTAAATGGGATCCGAACTTATACACCTTCTCCCCATGTATGTTGCCCGGTCGTGTGTGCGTCCGTGTGTATGAGAAGCCCATGGGTCTAAGCGCCCAAGTACAAAAGGATTCCGCTCACTCAAAAGGTCAACTCTACGGAGGGGATCGGGTTTCACTCGGACGACCCCAAGTCATCCCGGTGTAGTCGGGCCATGAGTTTGTTTGAATTCAGGGGAAGAGGGTTGATGCAGTACATGTTTTGTAAATATGATTATTACATTTCCTCCCACCTCATCATCCCAATCTGCTCTGAGCTGCAGTGCATAGTGTGGTATCATTGATCCTCGGAGCGAATCCAGATATAATTCCAATATTATCATTTCCTGGTGTGATTGGCCAAAGTATTTTATTCCAAGCGTAAACCTCATTTATAGAGACACACGTGTTCCTGGGGGGGTGGGGTGGGCAAACTCTACGCCGAGTTAATTCCTTGACTAAGGATGAGCAGGTAGGTTCTTCCACTCACACTTTCCTCGGCGAGCTTTGGACCTTGTTTGCTCAGGGCCAGGAGGAGACAAAGAGAGACTGACCTGAAGCTTTTGATTTTCCCGTCATAATTCAGTTAGTGCGTAATTTGTCCGGCTGTGATTTCAATTTGGCTAATGAAATGAGGAGGATGATTTGCTGGAGTAGTGAGAGAGCTCTCGGCGTAGGCTTCGTCCGTTTGTGAATCATTACAATTGTCATTATTGGGCTCCATATATTTTGTCAGTTGGCTCTGCGTATTTGGGACCTCGCAGTATGCGGCTGACTGTCAGTCTTAGTCCACGCATGTAGATCCGCCCGGCCAGATAGTTGCATATGCGCTAATATAGAGGGTTCATATTAACAGCCCTCTACTCCATGATTGACAAAACTACGACACTTGGACTGACTTATTCCGGTGACCATGCATGATATATGGGGAATTTGTTGTGGTGTATGCGTATTTGTGTGTTTGTGTGTGTGTGTGTGTGTGTGTGTGTGTGTGTGTGTGTGTGTGTGTGTGTGTGTGTGTGTGTGTGTGTGTGTGTGTCACTTATGCATAACAGTGCGGAGGGGAAAACATGAAGGCGGATGGTGAGAGGGACTGAGGCCAAATCCTCATGGTTTTGCACTTGTTGGGACTCATTCCGTAGTAGTAATAAAGGTAAATTATTCATGATTGTGGAAATCATAATTATTGTAGTCATGCAATGTGTGCCGCGGAACGATGAAAGACCAAATGGGCACAGCACTAGGGACTCTTTTATGAGTTGGTGAAAACACACAAATACTCGTGAAGGAAAGGCCTTCACACACGCACGCACACACAGGCTTATGGATCCACACACCCGCTCAATCCCACACAGAAATTACGCTTACAAACATGATGACGTGCGGCTGAGGGAAATTGTAATAGACATTAAGTGGACGGACTTACATTTACTTGGACTGCATGACATTTGTAATTTAGTCAAGCGCCGCCAAATAAAATTCGGGGTATAAAAAATCTGTGAGGAGGAGAGGAGAGATAGTTAGTGGGCCGAAGACGTTCCTGTTCCTGAAGGAGAAAGAGATGTTAGAGCTGTGGCAGCAGCGGCGACAGCGACGACGACGGTGGTGGTGGGTAATCATTTATGCTGCTGGCTGATCAAGGGAGGCAGGTAAAAGTAAATTGTTGATGAGCTACACCAAGTGGGTAGGTAATTGCGGTGAGGATCTCGTCTCTTATTTACCTGTTAAATGAGCATTGTTAAAGAGCTTGTCAGCTCGATTATGTGGTTCCGTCAGGAAGGTACAACATTATGATACCTCATTCCCGAACAATCTCATGGGTCATATTCACACACACTCAAACATAGCCACGCACTTGCGTACGCATACGCCGACAGAATACCGGCTCTCTACAGTATGCTGCTGTGAAAGCAGTTGTGCGCCTCTTGTTCATATCAGTATGGAGTGGATGCACATACTGAGACGAACAAGAAATGCTGGTCTCAAAGACAAGTACGTCAGTGACTTTTGAGTGGCGGCGGCGGGTCTTTTTCATGTCATCAGTTCGTTCGTTTCCACGGTAAAATCTAGTGTGAGATTTTTTATTTGTTTGTATGTCTGTATGTGTGTGTGTGTGTGTGTGTGTGTGTGTGTGTGTGTGTGTGTGTATGTGTATATCAGCTTGCGTGTTGACTGGATCCGGACCTCCCTGTCATCCTAGAGTGGACATCATGTATGTGAAAGGGTTTGGTCAGGAAGGGTGTGTATGTATGTACATGCAATGTGTACTTGATTGTATAAGAGGGAAATGATTGCTACGCGGCATCTTGTTAACTAAAAAGATCGCACCTCAAGTACACCGCCGTTAGTTGAGCCAACAACCGTGAGCACTACACACACACACACACACACGCATGCACTCACTAACAACTGCCGGGAGCACAGCGTCAGTTCACTCCAGAAGGAGAGCTTCAAGTTACGTAGTGGTTAAGTGTGCGTCCTCTCAGTCAGATCCATAAATGAGATTAATCACTCTGAATTCGTATGATTATGGCATTATTATCCCCCGGTCCCGCGCTCATTATGTACAGTTACTGACATGGTAATGGACCGCAATCCGATGAGTAGTACAAGGATCACGATGGGGTTGCTCTGCAGTGGGAAAAATAATTATGGCTACCGCCTTGCTCGTAAATTTTGTCCCAAAAGTAAGTCATTTTTCCTGTTCCGCTGCTTGAGACGATTGCACGTATGAATGATTGTTATTGTCATTTGTTGTACCTCGCGCGAGGGCTTGCCATGGCTGGAGAATGGAGATTATGTTTGCTGCGCAAAGAAAATTCTGGAGCGCACTTGCGTGTGTGTGTGTGTGTGTGTTTGCCGGTGAGGGAAACAGGAAAGAGAGGCGGAGGAGGCGGATGTACGTCATAGGATGTTATAGAGTCAGGGGTAGATTATTTTGCACGCCCCCTTTTTTCTCCATTGACATCGGTGGAAACCGACCGCGCGTAGCTAACCAACTGTACACACAATCACACATGCTCAAACCAAGGCCGTATTCAGAACTTTTTTCAGTAAAGGAGCGTATAATTGTCAAGTTAAATAGATTGTTGTCATTACAATTGAATTTATTTTGATTTTTATGATGCCGAAGTCTTTTGTTATTATCCATTGGACGGGAGGGAGAGAGAGAAGAGAGGTAATTAGTCCTCATACGGATTTCCCTTTATGCTGCTGTGCCTTCTTCTTGCTCCTCTCCCTTGTTGTTATTGTTGCTGTTGTTGTACTGGTTGGCACTTGTCCTCTAAGTTTCACTACGTGTACGGCTGTGTGTACCTCTCCGCGCGCGCATTCCCGCTGGGATGGACCACACATTAGACGAGCGAGGAGACAGGCAGAGAAAGAGAATTGGTGGGAAGTCCTTGGGGATAAATCTTATAGATAGCTAATCTGATAGCATGTGCACACATGATCTCCGAAGAGAATCACTATAGCTGCCTTGTTCTGTCTTTGAGAAGTAATGGTAAATGATGCGGATTTTTTTTTCGGCTCTGAATATTTTCCCTCAATTTACTCACTCCAGCATGCCTATGCCACTGCGCTCATGTGTTCTTCTGCGGAGAAGAAACAAGATTTTGTAGCCCATTGTTAATCCCCATCGGGCTGTTCTGTGTGTTTTATGGTCACTCCTCGTCATCACACAGTACTTTCGGTCGTTGGCATGCCACTACACTGCGAGCTGGGCAATAGTAATAATTATAATAATAATGATAGTACTAAAGAGAA
This sequence comes from Pseudobourletiella spinata, assembly GCA_009870155.1. Taxonomy (NCBI): domain Eukaryota; kingdom Metazoa; phylum Arthropoda; class Collembola; order Symphypleona; family Bourletiellidae; genus Pseudobourletiella; species Pseudobourletiella spinata. The sequence continues at coordinate 20,481 of WJFA01000270.1, forward strand.
TATGTAAGCAGAGGTTGGGATTGGGAGGTTTCTTGGGGGAAAAGATAAAATATTTTGGGCTGGTTGCCAACATGCTATTGCGGACCGTTTGGAAGCCCGATATAATTTCCATTCTTTTGTCCAACTGAACAGGATTTCAGTGAGTCATTTGAAATGAATAGTGCCACTGCTGCGTTTCCTCTGGGCTCCTGGTTCGGCATTGTTACAGACAGAGAGAGAGAGAGAGAGATAGAGAGGCACCCGGCAGGCAGCAGCGTTACTCCAAGTAGCCGTTCATGTCATCACTGCGCCAAAGCCACAGTTACGACAGTTGTAACTACTGTAGGTTTTGAGGGCGAAAGTTACATTACAACAATGAAAATGATTGTGAGGAACTCTATGGTCGGTACTGTATTCGGAGTGCACGAGGTGTAAGAAGGGCCGCCGTCTTGTGGGTGAGAGACTGTGGCAGCAGTCGTGGTAATACTAATCATAATGATAATATTGGAGTTAGACGTTTTGTTCAAATCCAGTTTTTATTCTGTGGGGGAATTGGGTGAAATACCTCTGTTGCTCCTATGGTAGCAGCAGTGAAGGTAGGAGGTGGAAAACTCTGTTCGGTGCGGTGGCTCAGGGTCTCTGCCTTTGCTTCTCTTATGGGGGCAGACAAAGCCGGTCGCTCCTCTGATCTTCTTAGACTTTTCCCCCATTGTACTCCAATCATGTACCCCATGATGGTCGTCATAGTGGGCTCCTTTTCAGATGGGAAAAAGGTGGAACAATCTTGGAGTATTTAACAAGAAATAATAAACAGGATAGGCCTGGCTCTCCATTCCAACTTCCACCGCCACCACTGGGTTCTGTATATAGTTCGGCTATTATTGTAGGTATAGTATAGCACAGGAGTCTTCCACTTGTTGTCACTTGACCCCACAGCATGGCTCATACATACAAGAATCCAGGGCCTTTGTACTCCGAGCCGGCTTACTGCGGGCAACTGGGCAGGAAAATCTTGACGTACTCCTGGCTATAATCACGACTATGTATTGACAGTTGATGCCGGCCTACAGTAGTTGTAGTAGTAGTAGTAGTAGTAAAGACTTGGAAGCTGTTAGCAGCAGAGTTTTGGGTAAAATAAATTACTGGTAGTCAGACAGAGTCTCCCATTGAATTTCATGGTATTCTTCCCAATCGCTCCATTTTTCCCTCCTCTCACTGTAGGAGCCGTAGCAGTAGTATAGTTGTAGTAGTACGCGTATTCCATTCATTCAAGTTTGGCTCAACTCCTGTAAATATAGAAGGCTCGCCCGTCTGTCCTCTCACAGATCCTCTTGAAAAACGGTTGGTGTATTTCCAAACGGGATTGCATGTCATCTATTGAATTTGTAATAATCCAGTTTGAACTTTTCCCAGAATGATATAGGACACACAGGTCAGATGCCGATGATGTCGGCTGCTACATGGGGAGCTATGATAAATTGTGCCAACACACTGCCTCATGTCCTCAACAACTTACTACGATAATACGGGGACCGGCTTCATAATAGTCAAATGGTAACATAAGGAACATGAGAATGACAGGAATAATGCTCATCTTAAGTTATGTAGACGAGAAGAGGGGAACATGAGGCGGCGCTCGGACGGGCATTATGATTATGATTATTATTACTATTGAAGCCTCGTGGAGGAAATGCCTCGTGGACACATATGCGTCAAGCACACTTTTGTCACCATTGCCGCCCCATATAAGGCTATTCCGCGTCCCGTCCGTCCCTTCCACACGGATTTATGTGGCAGACGTAAAGACGGGTAAGCACATGAGCGAGACTGACAGGGTCATATACTACTACGACTCAGCTCGTCCATCCGTGTATGTGTGTGTGTGTGTGTGTGTGTGTGTGTGTGTGTGAGTGCGTGTGTGTGAGTAGTACCAAAACACAGGTGACAGTGATCCAGTATATGGATTTATAAGGCATATGCGATGAGTCGGGTTGATAAGTAGAGAATAATAAAAGTAAAATAATTTGTGTACTGTAATCAAGGACGGTAGAGAGTGAACTGACTGAGTGACGGTGGCAGTAATGTTGGTAGTAGTGGTGGAAACCACAGAAGTTCAACGGGAGGAACCGCCCGTGTGGAATTTCATTTAAGTTTGGAGCAAGAGGAGGAGGAGGAGGACAAGGAGGAAGGTAGACAGACAGAAGACTTGATGGCCAGGATTTAATTCCTAGCCATCACAATATACCAACTGGAGTCTCATAATATACATGTGTGTTCCTTGATAGTAATCATAGATATTTTTCCGCCAGCTCCGTCCGCAGCAGCAGTACAACTCTTTCCGGTCTTAGAAAGGAGTCAAACGGAGTGGCAGAGCTCACAAATTTAGGCATGGGCATACACACACATACAAATACATTCATTTCTTGATGAGGATTATTCCGCCCATCTGCGTGTGTCTCGGCCAAATTACGTGGCTATTTAGTAATAATGTATATTGATTTTGCTCTGTTTTTTTTTGCTTGTTTTCCCCTTACCTCTGCGTCCGCTCGCTAATAATGATTATTACTATGTCCCCACTAGTTAGTTCCCTCTTAGTCTTGTTTTTCCTGTTGTCCCAACTGTACGAGTTCCGTTGTCGTCATCATCAAGCCTTGTTCTCGAGAAGTGGCGCTGACCGCTAAGGGTGCGCGTGTCGGGAAGTTGTGTGAGGAAGGCGGAGAAATTACTGGGAATTTGACGGACGAATCTTCACGGAGATCCTTGGCAAAATAACCGCACGAATCTACGCAATAGGAGCCGTGGCTATCATCCTGTGGTCTGAATTTGCCTGAAAATTTTGCTTTGGAAACCACATTGTGGCTGTGTGTGTGTGTGTGTGTGTGTGTGTGTGTATGTGCACGCCAAAGTCTATGTTTGTGTGAGATCGGTGTGGAAACAAATAAAGAAATCTATTATTGCACTTTTTTCCACATCATCGTCAACATCATCATCATAGCCGTCGTCACCACTACCACTCCTATACAATATCGTGCTAATCATTGTGGTTGCGGTTAACTACAAATGATCCACGTGAGTGCCTCTGTCCATCTATTTGCCTAATGGGTCTATTTAGCTCAAGTTGATGACAACGACGGAAGACAGAAGTATCACATACACACACGCACACACACACACACTATTTGATATAGGGAATGTGAGGGGTTTTTGTCTTTGGAGTTTTTCATTCCATCCTCCTGACACTCAAGATGTTGACGAGAGACGAAAAGGAAGTGGCTAGCTTGAGTGAGTGCGTATAGATGTGAATAATTATTGGGAATGATGATCAGTCATTGAAAGCCATCCCTTGTCCCGACCGTGCGGTCCATTACTCGTCGTACGTGTAAAGTGGTTATTGGGAGAGACGATGTGATGGTGGTGGTGTTGGTGATCATGATGCTCTCGTGTGCGAGATTATAGGGGAGGCGAGAAAGGCCCAGTTAGCTCTGCATTAGCATCCTGATGCGAAAGGAGAGGAGATTAGAAGGCACTTAAGATGGGAGCCGGACATTCCAGTTCCCACCCTCCTATCTCTGTGCTTCACTGTCACGGCGGAGTTTTGTAGTAGTGCTCATCTACTNCCGGACATTCCAGTTCCCACCCTCCTATCTCTGTGCTTCACTGTCACGGCGGAGTTTTGTAGTAGTGCTCATCTACTAGTACCAGCTCATTGGGGTCCTCTTGGTTGGACCAAAAGATAGGAAGGGACAAGTTCCGGGGCTCGAGTATGTGCGCGCCCGAGTTTGCTCATGTGCGTGTCTGAATGTAAATTATACGGGCCCTTGGGAGTAGTCACTGATAGTGACACGGTGGAGATGAGTGAGTGGTGGCAACACGTGGGGCTCCCCGTACTAATTTACTCGACGTGTCTGGCATGATGGGTGAGACGGGTTGGGGAGAGGGACTCTCTCTTGCCGCCTATTTAGTATTCACCTGTCTGGACTCAAATCCAGGGACTTTACAAGATATTTTGTGTACGCCGAGTCAAATTAATGAGAATTAAATGAGGAAAACCTGACTTGTTCATACAGCGTGTGGAACGGTATGGGGGGGTTTATGGTAGTGGTTGTGGTTGTAGCTGGCGAACTGGCCGGCTCCGTGTTCGGCACAGGGAGTGAAAAACGATTAGTTTATTACAAGGTTGTTAATGCCCAGTCAAATTACCACCACCAGCTGGCCCGTAGCCCGTGCTCACACGCCACACGAGCCTTCCACAGTCCTGCTTTTCGCAAATATTTAATTTCCCCAACAATTCCTTGCAGTAACCACTCACATAGTAGTCGCCACACACAGATAAAGTCTGTGGCCCTTGTCACTCACATAAAGTGTCCTACTATGTGTGCAGTGATGGGCAGTGATCATATGTGGTGTCTACATTATATTTACATATAGAGCTTTACGGGGCATGGTGGCGGTCTCAAGATGGTTTTCCACAATCCTAGTGTCTCTCAACTCCCATCATCCCATTGTGTTCAACCCATTTGTCCGTTCATCCCCCACATGTCTGTTCCCCATTTGTCATGACGTAGGACCCCGTCCCGCAGACATTACCACCACCACCGCCACCGCACAGGTACGCTAAAGAGCCCCGAGATGTTCTCTCTATGCGAAATTATTAATAGCCTTTGTCACTGGGGTAGTTCGACAGAAAAGTTATGGGGTGGAGACTCAAATGGGATGGTGGGTACCATGCATACATTTGTGTGCCTTTGAACATTATGGAAGGATCTCATGTAGGGATGGTTACATATTGGGAAGTCACTGGGGAGAGGAAGGAAGAAGAAGAAGAAGAGAGCGAACCTTATGGTGGCCTTCAGGGTTCACTCCTCATAGCACATAGAAACATGTACAGATAATGATTTGGCCTCGAGCTTTGGCACGAGAAGTTTAAATCCGTAATTTATGTTCCCAGGGTCAATCATATGACATTTTCTCCGTGCTTAATTACACTGGCTATCTTATTGGAACCATCATTTATACTCTGTGGAAGAGTACATACAGGTAGACAAGGGTCTTCTCCTCCGAGTCATAAATACTACAACCCTCATCTCTTTCTCACCCCTCAGGTATCGTCGTGCACACACCTTGTTCATGTTATGGGCTTAATAGTTTTATTATTGTTATTCCCAATAGGAGTGTACTGAGCAGTCCCCGTGGAGACATCCGGTAAGGGCTCATATAAAGCAAAACACTTATGCATGCACCAGTTTCGGATCGGCTTGAATGTACATTTATAATAGTAGCTGTGTACATCCATATATACATATATGTATATATATGTATATATGCATTTTTAATGAGCATAGCTTTGTTGTGTTTTCACACAAACGCACACCAGAATGTAAGACCCGCACACACACCAGACCGATTCACAGTGAAGACCACAGCGAGATATTTACAGTCATTTAACTGGAACTGAAGGGGATTTCATATGGGAGGTGATGCATTTCGGTTGCAATGAACCATAACCAAGTGTTAATATAGGGAAATGATAGGGGTACGGCTGTACCTCTCTTACACCTGGCAGCTCCTCTCCCTCCTCCACCTCGTTTTTTACCGCATATTTTTGCTCATCCTCACCCCAGCCCACACCTCTCCGATCCCTCTTGTTAGTATCTCGAATGACGATGATGTAGTTCGGGATAAGGTGTCCCGACCATGGCAAGGATCTAGTTGCTCGGGAAACAATAGGGATGCGCCACTACTGCTCCTCATGTTGAACACCTTGAGTGTCCCACACGCACAAGACTCTGGGTTTGGTGTGCTATGCCTGACACGGTCAAGTACTTTGGAATGGATAAGGGTAGGAGGAGGCGGTTTCCCCTATCATGCATAAAGTGTTCCGATGACTGCAGTAAGCACGAGTCAAGCAATTCAGTGGGCAGTAGAGGTTCCCCTCATGGTGATGGGGAGTATATGGGGGAAGGGTTGGGCAAAAGGGTATTTGAAGAAAGCAATCTAAAAATGAACTTTGACATGACTGGATGAGTGACGGGGGATGGAGGCACTTAGGCCCTTGTTTGGAATCGTAATGGAAAATGTAGTGTGAGCTTATATGGGGGAAAATAACAAGATTCCGTTAAAGGTGCACCACCATCGGGGTATTTCACACGTAAAGGGTAGGCAAAGGCTCATTCCTCCCCCCCCTCGTTTTCTCACCTTGGAACTGCCAGGATTCGGGCGGACACAAACAGTACGGCATTTGATGACAATGCGAGTGGAAATAGTGGGAAATGAGGAAGGCGTATTTTGGGGTTGGTTGGAGAGAGGATGTGTGAGAGCGCCTATCATCACCATCACATCACCATGGATTGACTCGGTTCTCCTTAACGGACTGACTAGTTCGTAGGCTAGTTGGTTGGCTGACTGACTGACTGACTGACTGGCTGAGTGACTGACTGGGAATGAGAAGGGAGCGCACACACCTGCTAATGAAGGAACAACGGGAAGGTGAGTGGATTAAGATCCTGAAGAACACAAGTAGACACTGTTTACAGCCTTACACAAGGCATGTACCTCGGAGAGGGTGAGTGGATTCAGCTGATCTCATAAAACAACTCTGACTCCCAGCCACCTTCCCAGAGGTTCTGATGAGTATTTTTGATTGATATACCAAGTGCATTATTGTAAAAGGCTAATAAATGCCCCATGACAGCTCATTTACACAATTATCGTTTTTTTATTTATAATTTCCCCCCGGGATATGTATTATGAGTGTATGTGTGTGTGTGTTTGTGTATGTATGTATGTGTATGTGTACGCCCGAGCTTGTGAAAACCTGAGCATCCACCTTTCAACAGCGCGACCGTCATCGTTCAGGGATTATAAATGCTCTCCAATTTTCTTATGAGATTCCCTCCCTGGAGGAATCGCTGCTACTTTTATTGCACTCCATGATTTATTTGGGAACTACTTTGTTTCCGCTCTCGCTCAAGTGTACATCGGCGAGGAGGGGGAGAGCACGTCGATTCCGAGGTCCTTTTTTTCACAGATAACGATTTAGTGCGTACCTGTCCGTATGTACACCTCTCCTTGTGCTGGAACAGCGGGAGTTATTGAGTTTTTGGGAAGGGGTGAATTTGACTCCGTGCAAGCAGCTTTTTGGTCGTCGCAGAGCGATCGACGAGGTGATCGCGTTCGGGGGTTTGGAACCCTTTGGACTCACCTCTCATAAGGAAAGTACACGGTAGCGATGACGATGGCGATGATATGATGATGAAAAGTTTCCGAGGCGTCAGGTTGCTGCACTTGAACTCGCTCTACCGCCATCACCATCATCATCCTCATGCCATATAATGCTTGACGTGACTCCAAAGAACTCAGTTCTTCTAGTTACCATCCCGCATGTCATGAGCCCACCGGGATCCGTGGAGTAGGATCTGTATGGTGTAAGCCTCTGTAAGCGGGATAATAGAAGGTTGAAACGGATGATGAACCAGAGAGAGGGAGAGAGGGATTCAGCTCGTTTGTCTTCATCTTCTTCTCCGTCGTCCCCTTATTTGCCGTAGAGGAAACTGGAATTGAAGGAAGAACTGTGAAAGCTGATTTTTCACCATGCATGGTGTCGAGTGAAGCCACCATGGCTGGACATACATGTGCTTAGTCACCAACAAGGCCCTGAGGAGCCGTAGGAGACGTTCCATTCTTTTTGTCATGCTTATTCCAGTGGAGTTGCTTGCTCGCTGGTTAAATGGCACCATGGACTGATGCCTTGTAGCCTATCTCTGTCGCTCTGTGTCAGAATCTCACAGGCATCATCCGCATGGCGTGACAGGTCGTATGGGGAGACAGACATGGAACTTACAGGAAATTACCAGGGAGTGCTCTGTATTACCACCACTATACTCACATTTGACTCCATTCTGTCTGCGGAGTGGCGGGCAGAGGATGTCGTTGAAAGTTGAGTCAAGCACCTCGGAATTTTCTAATATACATAATGAAGAGAGCCGTGTGTATGCGTGTGTGGGTAGGTACATTCGTGGGGATGGGACTGGAGATTGGAAGGCAAGTGTTTCGCTTCATATAATATCCTTTTTTCAGTACTTTAAATTACTTTTTCCTCGCATGGATCCACTCTAGAGTGTGCAAAACTGAGTTTCCACCTCCCGTAGGAATGCCAGGAATCCGAATAGTTAGCAGCATTACTCCCTCCATCCCAATCTCACGCAGTATCCTGTGGGACCTCTTGTTGACCCTATTATTCTGCCTATAGTTAATGTGAACGATTAGCACGAAGTCGTTAGTTCTTCTTCTCATTAACTAGCGGTAAAGGGGCTTGGATAACCACAGTGCGCAGGAGTAATTATTGTGGTAGTAGTGAGGGGGACCGAAGCGAGTTGCCATGAAAAAATCCACATTACGCCCGTTCTTACATTAATAGCACAGTAGTTCATTCATGAAGGTGGGATGAAGACGATGAAGCTGATGGGGACGGTGAGCAACGGAGCGTAAGTGGGACTGCCTCTGTGCACACAGACACTTACATGCGCACGTATGCATACATACACACACACACACACATTATAATAATGCTGGAAATCCGGAGCAGAAAGAGCAGGCTCTATTATATTGTTATATCAAGACTTTAGAGCGATAGAGATAAAGAGAATTTTTTTCTCGTGTTTTAACTACTCACTAGGGCTTTTAGTAGGGGGACAAAAAGGGAGGGAATTTTGATCAAGTTTATTTGAAAAAAGTGTGCGAGCAAGGGTTTTCCCCATAATAGTTAATAAAATGTCTGGTGGATGCACATTGGGAGAAGAGTTTAGCCAGATAACGTTGTGAGAGAATTCCATCTAATCGGACAGCCGTGAAGATACAATAAGATTGTCAGCGGGTGTCGAGCACTCTGCATCACACACACTGGCACACACTTTCTTCCTCTCCTGCCTCCACCTCCTCTTGTTCTCCCTCTCGAAAAGTCGTCCTCCGTTCATATAAGTCTGATGTGTGTGTGTGTGTGTGGAAATTGTGCAAGTATATAACATTTTAGTTTGAAAGACATTCCTTCCATTTTGTAAAGTATACTTCAAGTTAGTTAGCAAGGGTATGAATGCATGCGTAAGTGTGTAAGTGAGTGGAGGGGCTGGTGTATTACCCACGATTTTACTTTATTCCCGTGTGATTCATCTCTGATGTTGTCTGTATGGGAGTTGTGTGCGTGTGTGTATGCTTGTGCATGTGTGAGTATGTGAGCATGCGCAAACTATATAGTCTCCTATCAGAGGCTGCTGCTCACGACTTTGGGCCTAGTTAAATTGGGAGAATCAACTGCTATTTTCTATGCGTGCTGGTCGTTCTGCAGGGTTGGAATTAATTTAAAAAGCTTGTAATAGCACGAGACTACAGAGCGCTACTCCGTACACACACACACACACACACACACATGTGGGCCTATAATAATAATCATAGCAGTATAGAATCTTTGCTGCTTGTTATGTGTAGAAAGTGGGAAATAATCAATTTTGCCTACTCAACAGTATACATGCGCATGTGTATGCATACCCCGTAGGAAAATTGCTATCATTATCTTAATGATTTTCCAGTTTGCAAAAGGGAAGGAGAGAAAAAACCTGCTGGTCTTGCTGGTTACCATTAAATTTAGAGTTGAAAATTTCCCCTCTCAAAATCAATGTACCACTACTATTAGTAACAGCAGTAGGGATCGTGCATCCGGATCAGGACCGGGACTTGCTTCTTGGAATTTTCTAGTAACAGTTATGACCACATGTTTGTGTATGCCTGTGCATGTGTGTGTATTCGTGTGCATACCCATGGAGACGTGGTGTGTGAAACCCTGTCGTCCCTTACACAGTCTGTCCGTGTGGTAAGCTTCGTCCATAACTGCTCCTTCTGCTGGAGAGTGAACAAAGAAGACCATCACGCCCTCATCTCATCTCCTTCATATTCCTCATGTTTATGAGCCTCCCTCCGGCTGAGATTTCCTTCAACTTGCATTATTGTACATGATGGGCTCCTTGGTTTTCCGTCCACATGATGGAATGAATCCTGCTGGTGCTGCTACCCCTGCTACTACTACACTTCTCGTTATAAGCCTCATGGAACAAGTGAAAAGACTGAGAAAATCTATGACCTTATATGTATACATAAACGGGGGACTATTCCTTACATAAGACACACACATCCTCCGTCGTCCGTACAGGTTGGATACGTGCGGGAGGCATTTGTTGCTAGATCCCTACAGTTTACACATTCAGTGGTCCAGAGAGCGAGGGATGAGGATGAGAGTGGGAAATGTAAGAGCATTTAAATCCTACGAGATTCAGTTCCTCTTCCACCATCATCACCACAACCACTATCACCACCCGTCTTCTACCTCCTACCCATTCTATTTACAGGAAAACATGGCTCCAGCTGTATAACATGACTCAAGTGTGTGTGTGTGTGTGTGTGTGATGCATGTGTATACCTTATGGAGAGCTATAGCTGTGCCATGGCTGGTTCAGAATCAGTTTCGAAGATCGTCTCGCACTCACAGTCGCTCCTCTGTGGGTTTCCTCACAGTTCTGGATGAGTATCATGCGGAGAAAACAATGAGCCCGCTGGCCTTGAATAAAAATAAGAAGTCGGACGGGGCACATGGAGTATATATATATACATGTATATACATGTATGTTTGAGTTTGATACTGGCGTAGGAGAGAGAAATTCAGAGTCAGACAGTACAAGAGCGTCCTCAAACCCCATAGAGAAGGCGCTGCTTGTTCGACCCAGCCTGCGTAACTGCTCCAGCCTCTGCGACCCACTGGAATGTGGTCGAATAAACTGGGAAAATCCAGTTAATTTTAATCTGAATTTGGTAAGAATATAGGGTTGACAGAGTACGCGCGTCGGGCTCATTAGTTGCTTTCGACTGCCGGCGGTGCTAAGTAGAGGGCGGGAGAATTAGGAACGTTGTCAGAATTAATAAAAATTTACACGGAGGGAACGATGAGGCACTCTCGTATTATGAGATGAACTATGGTAGCGTCAGGAGATGGAGCGTCAGGTGATCTGTTCTGGTTGTAAATGCAAGGGAAATGTACAAGTGTACATGCATGCCCAACCGAAGGCCACCTCCTTCCATTCCCTCCTTTGATTCATTCACAAAATTCTTCTTCCCCTTTGTCACAAGAAAGTCGTGCAGGCATCCAGCGTATTTGTTGCTGTTCTTCTTCTCCGTCTTTTTCCTTTGCTTTCATCCCACCCTACTCCTGTCCTGTAGATTCTCACTCATCTGTCTCCGTTCCCCGAAATTCATTCTGAATTACTCCATTCATCTTCATATGGTTAGCCACCTGATAAGAAAGTGATACGGGGGAGAGGGCCCCCTCATAACTCTGCGGACATTCCAGTGAGGGAGCGTATTACAGCCCACTCAGCTCACGCTACGGAACACATAGTAGTACATGCACCGCGGGTGAAGGTCCCTTTTCACCGTTCCTGGAAGAGCTTATATGAAGTGAGTGAGGTTCCGAGTCACGTCATAGTTTATGACGTTGCTAAATGGCGTTGTGTAACAACCCGATTACGAACAACAACAACAACAACAACAGCAGCAGCAGCGGTGTGCACCCCTTTGTGGGTTGTGACTCCTTCACGTGCAAAAAAATATGGACCACATTATGCCCTAGTAGATGACACTATTTATATGAGATACATATACACACGTCTAGCTGAAGATTTGAGGCGTAGACTGGCTGCGGTGAAGTGACTGTGGTACTACTGACTGTGAAGACTGGAGGAGTGTTTCAAATGGAGCATCGGAGAGGGGTCTGTACGGTGTAATGCGAATTTTGACCGAGTCATCCTCAGCCTTTGTCGACGTATGAAGGGGCTCACAACTAGCCTCATCATCAGACGGAGGGAGAGAAGCCACATGTAGGCATATCCTTGGCACATTGTTTCCCATCATGTCGGTCCTATAAGGAGGCCTTGACAATCGTTAGACTACCCGTCGTTACATCAGTAGCTCCACATATGCACTTACATATTTTATGCGTAACCAACGTCTGATTCAATGCAGAGGAGTACTGCGATGGACCCTCTCACTCTACGATATGACTGGAAGTCGGTCTTGAGAACGACGTCGTGTTTCCCGCAAGTATAACCCTGTACATTTTGCTACCACTGGCCACCCTTAAAAAATTCAAAATACTCATTCCAGTCCCTTTTTGTTTGTCACTCTCACTGAATGTCACCTCTGTGGCCTCTGCAAGGGAGCCAGGCAGGACAATGGGGGAATTCAAATTCCTATGTGATCAAGTCTCTTAATTATAATGAGAACCATGCATATGTAGGAATGGCTATCTTCTAACTGAGTACTCCAGTCCGCCTTCCTCACATTATTGGGCACTACGGTAAGTCTAAGCTTGACGTCAGCTCCCCAAGTTTTTCTCCTGGTTTTCAATTAATTTGGAATTAATAAGAGATTTGTAATAATCATCCATAAATGAAAAAAAGGCAGAAAATATCCCAGTTGTGAGGATGATGATGGTGATGATGACGATGATGGTAATAATGCAAATCCAGGAGGGTGAAAAGTCCCAAAGTGTGTGCACCCCCGCCATTGTGAGCACAATAATTCATTCTCTTCTTCCCTCGCCTTCCCTCGGGTCGGCGTCTATGTGTATGTATGGGAGTTGAAAATTTTCCCCTTAAATTGAAGTCGAATGAATAATAATATGAACAGGGTGGGAGCGAGCGAGAGAGATTGTTTAGACATGAGGTACACAATAGACCCAGTCGGTGAACGCTGCCGTGTTGAAGGGTTGAAAAAGATGAGAGAGAGAGAGAGAGAGAGAGAAGTGATGAGCCGTTATGTGTCTTGTGTACCAATGGGAGCTCACAATAGTGGCAGCGTTAGTTACATGGCTTTATTGGGGAATATTTCTGCGGTGTTGGCCAAGGCCATACGATGGACTGACTATGAGGATATATAGTATGGCGTAACAGCTCTCCTGTATTGTACGCCTGAGAGTGAGAGACAGTGTAGGCTCCGAGTCGACAGGTTGAATTATGAGGATGGAATTCGCGACAGGTAATAAATATTCCAGGAGGTTCGTTAAGAAAGGTGAAAAATTTTGTTCTGGACACCAATAGGGAAGGAATGTAGGCTTCAAGCTGGAGTCTCGTCTGCATGGTGGCTTGTTCCAGGGCGATGCCACCATATTTAAAATTGCCATCATCCTCACCCCATTTCATAGTGTGTTTACTCAGGTGGCAGAGTCAACCTCGGATTTCTAGTTCGAGTCACTTTGTGCCACCTCCCTCAACAAATCCAAGGGTGTCATCCTTGTCGTCGTGGAATTGAGTGGAAAAATGTATACATTTTCAAGGAGTGTAAGGACAAATAAGACTGACGAAGCGCTGGATGACTAAAGCGGGTCCCGCTATACCGCTCGCACGTCCATGGGGAACCCGTTTGTGTGTGCACAACTTTCTGGAGTTACTCCAGTCAGTTTGCTCCCCATGCTAAGAAGTTGGGAGGGTTATGCATAAAGGGTGATTCCGGAGGATCTTACCTCATCATTCACCCCTTTCATTATTGGAGGAGGCTTAGAATGTGTGCGTGTTGGAACCAAGGGAGATATGATATTCCAATCGAGATTTATTGTAGCCAAGGTTCACCGTAAGCTAAGGTCTAATATGCCCAGAATTCTCCCATGGTGTGTAGCACAATTGTAGATGGGCATATTCTTATATTGTAATCTCCAAGTCAACACGGAGGGCACCTTGGAAAATTCTCTGTGGGCTCTGAACTAGTGTGTTCCTCAATCCTTTACATTTTCTCCCTCATTTCAACCCACTCTGCCCCTGGCCCATCTATATGGAGAGGAGGCGGAGGAGGGGGACAGGTGTAAAAAATGTGAGAGAAGAAAATAACTCTGGAGTAATTATGTGTTGAGCCATCCTCACTAACCTAACTAGCTTCCTTCACACTCAAATTGCTAATGCTTACTCCTGTATCTAATTAAATTTTCAGGTTATGATGGCATAATTTACGACTTGTCTTAACAGTATCGGAGTGACTTTGTCCTCCGTGGTCCAATTGCTCAGTGTGTGTTTCTTCATCATCATCGGACGCGAACCCAATTGCGGGCCCTACAGTGAAAGACACCCTCATTCATGGCGTTGTAGGAATGCTGAGTTGAAGATTCCCTATAAAAATTATCATTACAACCACTCGTTTCCCTGCCTTTGCCTGATAGTCGGGGTTAACGCCGTCGGTTTGTTCCGCGTGTGTAATTTCTGATTGAGCCCCTATAGGCTGATTATGTCACTGTCGTCATGTCTCTATGACCTCCAAGCCGCAGCGTCATACCCCATGTCATGGTTTTTGTCTCCTGATAATAATGACGAGGAGCACATGTTATGCATGGCTTGAGACTATGCGGTAATCACGCAGGTTCCCGTCCCGTCGTATCTCCAGAAAGAAATTTGGGGATACCCACTCGTTGCATCAGTGTGTACAATAAGTTAGTAGTAGCTCTGACGATAATTCCCGTATCATTTGCAGTTCGAAATTCTGGAGTGTGTGCATGGGCTTGGTGGTCGGTAGTGGTGGTGTGGTGAGCTTTGGAGCGGAATCCGTCCGCCGGAAGGCTTTTCCACTGCAATTAGAGAGGTGGAGATGGAGGGAGATTGGCTCTAATAATTGTGTCGGCTGGTGCCGCATGGTAATTTTCAATTACAATATAATATCTCACTTTTCACCTGATCACCATCTCCCCGCTCCGTCTCTTATGGAACGACGACCATTGAGGGGTGTTGGAATTATCCCGGCATTCGCCGTCTCATTGCCGCCGTCATGGTCACTACCATGCATATACTATGCTACAGTCCCAAGACGGAGCCCACTTCAAAACTTACTTTCGGGCGCTCCACTTGACATTTCATATGAGAGGGGAGGGGGGGGGAGGCGGTGGAATTATTCAAAAAAGCGGAGCAGCATGATACCCGTTGCTTTGATGATTATACTCTTCCGTGTATGACCATCTGTATGGAACTGTGTGACTGGAAGTGAACTACTACTGCACGCCAATACCGTCGAGGTAATGGTTGAGCCCTTTCTCGTCGTGGACATGGACGGACGGACCGGTGGTGGTGGGAGAAATGCAGAACAAGTTCCATTGTCACATTTTCAATTGGGTTAAAAATGCATTATTATGCTCCTGAGTCATCATCATCATCATCATCGTCTCCAGCCCCGGGTTGCTACTCTCAAGCTGTACGCACTTGAGGGGAAGAGATTCTCTTTTTTCCCCCTCTTTTGGATAAAAAGAATGGGGATAGAGAATGGTGCGAGGTGGAAGAAGACGAAGAATAGAGTTGAATGCGGCAATTCGAAAACTTTATAGCCACATCATCTTGATCATCATCATCGTCATCTTGTGGTAAATCCGGCACTCCTCCCACCACAAATCAAATATTCTTCACCGTCCCCCATCATGATTCCAGTTGCCCATGGCCTCATGCTTCCGTGCCCGTCCTTGGAAAATTGTTCTCAATTAAAAATCCAGTAAGTTCTTCCTCGTGAGAGGTTCATGTGCGGCTGTCCGTTGTTGTTGGTTGTGGTGGGAAAGTGGACTGGAACCGAATTGTTGTTGAATCGGAGGAAATTTTCTTAAGCTTTTGGAAATCACCGTCCGTTACTATGAGGGAGTTGTGGTAGTTGTGGAGGAATTCAACTGTGAGGCTGTATGTACGCTCTACATCCGTCCTCCTACTTTTGGGAACACGACTTCCTTAGATTGAATTCAAAGGGATTTTTGTCCACGTCATTGTGCGCCTGTAAAATTCTAATGGATGAATTACGGATGGGAGCGACTCTCTCAAGCCCTGTACTTTTCAATCTGTCAGCCAGCGAGAGAGAGAGAGAGGGGGGGGGAGGGAGTCATTCAGTATTTCGTGAACATGTACCGAGAGAGAAAGAGAGGACTTGAGAAAACCTAAAGGGCCTTTTCCTATGTTAATGCTTGGACATTTTATGGTTCATTATGTTACACCTTGGCCAGAGTGATCGGGATGTAGGAAGAAGAGTAGTCAGGTTCCATGGAGAGGGTATACGTCTGGCACTGGCTGAGAGCGTCTGTGTACAGTGAGAGCAGATCATACCCGCAGAGAGCTGGAAGAGCAGCAGCGGAAGATTCACCTAATTTTTTATCTCCGCCCCCTATCTTCTCCGCTCATCTCATCATCAGGATGGTCATGTTCAGTTTTGTCATGGCCTGAGGGGTGGCCTAAATAGGGAAAGTGATTTGATGTCGATTGAATCAATGGTTGGGTTTCCTGCCTGGAAATAATGTACTTGGGACGGGGATGCTGTTGTACCCAATGGTGGCATGCCCATAAGCCCTTCATAGTTTTACCTTCGGGCCCTCAGGTCATAGTCATGCACGTGCTACACGACGACAGGTAGAGTTGCGGGGGGAATATTCCGCGTCCAAAGGAGTCGCAAAAGAGTTTGTTCCATCCTTGATTCGTAACCATTTTGAAACTGCGGGGTTTCTTCATAATATTAAACGGAACTCTTCTTGATAAACTGATGAGGGAGTGAGGACTGCTGTGTTTAGCAGTAATTATTATGGCTGTCCAGCTCCGATCACGTTCTCTACTAAAAGCCTCGCATGTCAGCCATCCCGTTTGATTAACATCCCGTAGTGTGTATGAGTGTGTGTGTGTGTGTGTGTGTGTGTGTGCATGTGTGTATTTGAGGACATGAGGGAAAAGTTACAACTTCTCACTGTTCACTGTGTACAGAAAAATGTGAGGAAATATGTGTGCTGATGGGAATTACAGCGGAGAAAACTGGCTGTGACCACGGCGGACGGTGTGGTAATGGTTATTGCAACTTGTTGTTGTCGCTGTTCCCCAATGCATGCATAGCATAAGTGCTCCTGGCCAACAAAGCTAAAGAAAAGCTCTGGAAGTTCACATGATGTTTACGTCACTGGTGATTACTTAGTAGAGATCACGCTCGATGATGAGAATCTGTCTACGCCGTTGTTGCGGCGGTGTATAGGGCCGTCGTGTGGTATGTGCACAAGGGGAACCATTGTGTTCTCCTGGCCACGAAATTAAAGCAGTTTTCACCCGATTATTTATGGAGCTGGTTGAGCGTTTTAATCTATATGAATTTACTCCAAGGTCCATCCCCTCCTCGCACGATTTTTCTCATCTTAACGATCTCGTTGTTGTTGTTGTTGTTGTTGTAGTTGTGGTCCGGCGTCGATTCTTAGACGTCGAGGTATTGTTCATTAGTAAACACTTGGCTCTGACTCTCTTGTGCGTGTGAGAATATATGGTGTTCGGGTTGACTTTTTTACCGTCTTGTTAATGCCGCACTCTTCGCTACTCCTCTCCGTAAACCCGGTAAGTGTGGACGTGGAAACGAGGTCTTTTGATTTTCTTCTTTCAGGGATGTAGGCACACATACACACACAAATGTGTATATTGGGAGAATCAACATATACTCACCCATTAATTCAGCCTGAAGCGAATCCTTTAAGCAGTTATCAAAGTAGAAATCATCCGCGGACATTCCCCCTAGTTCAGAAAGCCTGTCTTCATGTATACATATATATATATATATGAATATATACATATCAAAATATATGTATACATATATATGTATAATCTATGGAGTCAGACCTTTTGGCCCGAACGCAATTATCTAATTAGATGAAAGAAAACTGTAATTATGTGAACCTAAATGGTGTTCGCTAGCTCTTTCCTTCTCTCTCCCCACTCTGTTGTTATTGTTGTTGATGCTGCCCGGTTGTTGTAAGTTCTGGGCTTAAGTAGGGTACTTGATCCGGATCCGTGTGTAGTAAGTATGGAAGTGCGGGTTTTGAGGCTTCCAAATCCTCTCATTATCATTGTTCTCACATCGTTGTGCCTCAACCTGGCCGTGTATGAAAGGTAAGGTGGATGCAGTTGCGTCGGGATGGGTCGCGGTGCGACTCATATTTTCCAACGCGAATAGTGAGAGCACACTATGTTGAGTAAATTGAACTGAATATATAATTTCTGGGCTAATTTGAGCATGGATGGTGGAGCCGGAAAATAAATCATGGTCGTTCATTGTTTCGTTTCGAGAGAGACTTTTTATGAAAATTTCCTCAACGTCATCAAAGGATGTTTATATATGAGTGCTAAGTTGTTGAAGGTGAAGGTGTGGAAAAAGGCATAGCTCTCCGGGGTATTCCACGGTAGACTGACTGGAGGGAGAAGTCGTTACGTGGAAGAAAGAAAAGTGATTCCAGGGGCCATAGTGTGCACGCAACCACATAGGCTCTGCTACAATTAGCTCCGCATACTCCATGCATTGTTGGGAACGTAATGGATGGGATTGGAGGGTGAGAGTTTGTTTATTTGTATTACTCCCTGTCTGCTGGTTCATACATGAGTCTTGTCCAGGGACGTGGAAGTACATGTGTGTATGTATGAATGTGTTTGTGCATGTGTGTACGCATGTCCGTATGCGTGCACTAGGGTCTCAATGTTGTGGGAATAAGTCAAGTTGAAATTAGATTGCATGGGATCCTACACCAGCCATCATGCAATACCAAGTCCCCGTGCCGAGTTCCAGTTAAAAACGGAATAGGCGGCTGAGATTGTGTGTTTGTATGGGGTGTCCGTGCGTATGCATAGGAAGAACGGGGTGATGACTGAGCCGATAAAGTGTAGCACTCAAAAACTTGTTCTGGTTACATTTCATATTATTATAGCATGCGTCCCCGCTGGATATTTATATTTACAATATGTATGCATAGATACACACCGTGTAATAATGCAGTGAGGTGGTGCATGAGGGAACCGTTGTTCTGTCCACGGGATTTGAGGGTGGATAGTACATAATGCGATGAGATGTGTGGAACTGGTTGTGGTAGAGTTGGTGGAGGGTGTAGTAGTAGTGTGGTCAGGTACCGAGGCCTTGTCCGGTCTCGTGTTATCCCCAACGTAATGCTGGTGAGTGGAAGCGTATTTGTGTGTGTGTGTGTGTGTGTGTGTGTGTGTGTGTGTGTGTGTGTGTGTGTGTGTACGGTGATACTCGTATTATGAGTTCTGGGGGGGGGCGAGACAGAAAGCCGTGTTGCGGAGAGTGAGTGGACGAATCAGGGGGTTATTATTATTAAGAGGGCAAACTTGAAACGAGACTCAGGATTTACGTGTTATAATATTTGAGAGGGAAATATTGAACCATATAGTAGTGGTGGCAGTAGTGGTTGTGGTAGTAGTTGTTGGAGTACTGGTGGTGGAAGTAGTGGGTGAAGACTGATCATGACACCGTCTACTTTCATAGTTGACTTGGTACGCAACCATTGTGGACTCAGGTTAATGATATGGTTTGGAAAGGGGTGTAGAATTTTCTTGTATTCCATGCTCTCCAGGGAGGATAATGTGTAATTCTTGACGATGAAATTGGTATTGTATAGCAGTTGAAGGTGTCGTGATAAAGAAGGTTGCCGGAGCAGTTCTTCCTCCTCGTCGTCTTCTTCTAACTTCTTCCCCATTTCAACCCCGTCGGCAAAGCCCGTCGTTTTCTATTTATTCTAAGCCATTTTCTCGCAACATACTATTTGTCATGTATGATAAGTATGATAAGTCCGCGCACGTATACAGCCGTATATTTCCAAAGCTATAGCACACATGAGGCCTGTGACTCATTTTATATGAGAGCGCTCCAAGGAGACCGAGCTGGATATGTCATGCATAACACTACGCAATGTTGCAATGATACCAAGGATCTTCCTCGCACCTTTTTCCACTTAACAGCCCGTGCGTATATGATGTATATAGTAAGAGAGGTGGCCCGCGTGGAAGGTGCCGTGTGCTCCAGACAGCTCGGTTAATAAGACTTCACATTCCATAGAGACAGACAGGGACCAGACGCTTGTCTGCTCGCATGCCCCTTCCCGATGATGATACAGTTCGGACGAAAGATATAATACTGAGTATGATTATGATGATGATGATGATGATGATGATGATGACGAGGCTTGAACCTCCATTTTAGATCTGCTCGTTTTCCCGGCCTTGGCTACGCTGCGAGGATTTAGGCGAGTAGTTCGAGTGTGTACATGTGACGGGAATCACTCTTGTCATTGCCTTGAGACCCGAACCTCTGATAAGTTATGAATTTCATGACTGTTATCCTTCTCATGATGTGTCTGTAATGCGCTGGCTAAATAAGCGGATCATATCGGCTCCGAGGACAATTCAATCCATCTTATTTCAAATTTTTCCGCCAAAGCCTTCAGGTTCTGGTGTCTGTGAGATGATAACTCCAATACCTTCAACACCCGTGTTCGTTGATGAGGATGAGTCGGATGTCCGCACGTATGAAGTCTGCACATCTGCTAAGAAACTTGTCAGCTTTACGAGCTCGCCAATCTCCTCCACATGCTGTGAGAATGCAAAGCTGGAGAGGAGGATGAAGGATTTCCCTGAATATTTTTGAGATAGAGTAGATGAGCCGTGCGAGGGTAGCAGGCACGAGTATGCATGCGTGCACGTATGTATTTATGTGGAATTAATGTTTACATCACTCGAGGCCGAGATGTGAGCCAAGGAATGTTAGTTACTTAAAGGCTAAGAAATCAATAGAAGGCTCCATCTGTGCTTGGTGACTTGAGGTAGGCTTTTAAGGGACGAATGCATGGAGGCTCTCCTCACTCACGGTTAAGAAGCTGTGGAAGGGGGATGGACTATACAACCGCCGGAGGAACTTGAAGGCTGATCCGCGACGTATGTTACTGCATATTTTCCAGTGTTCTGCTCACGCTGACAGCGATTGTCGCTTTTGCTGGCTGGTTGCAACTGTGTACAGAAAATTTCCATGTAATTTGCCCTCCCCCCCCCGTCTCAGCTATCTATAGGAACGACTTGGCCAACGAGGTGAACTTCTCTGAATTTGTGTAAGTCAGAAGGGGGTACGATGACATTTTTTATCATAATGGCAGAGGTTGTATTAGGGGAGATGGATAGCTTTTTTGGATGGCTTGATCGATAAGGATCTATTTGACGCTTCCTTTTCCTGTCTCTTTTCACTCTTGCCCAGGCTAGTACACTCATGATGAACCTAACCCTGCCTGACATCGAGATTTTCCGAGTCCGTCCCTACTGTGGGTAATGAATTTGAATAATAAGAATTGGTAATGTTACGGGCTCGATGAAGACCTTTATTCCCTGGAACTATATTGGGCATTGCAGTAGTGTGTTCCGATGATTTTTAATCGAAATGAAAGGTATGGATATTTGCATTCCAGTTCCTTTCTTATTCTTAGGATTTGTGGAGGTCAGATTTTAATTGTATTTTTTTTGAATGCTTCAGGATTCACGTGGGTGGGTGTAGGTAGACTGGATTTAGTTGGTAAAGGGCTGCAGAGACGTAATGAGGCAAGTGGAAAAGGATCAAATGTGGAAATCTAAAGGATAGAGAGAGAGAGAGAGTTCTTGTGAGTGTGTGAGTAAGAAACTTGTGGAACTTTAAACTTGTGCATATTATGACAGGATTGTAAGTGGAGACGGGGAACAAGTATCTGATGTCTGAGTGAGAGAGAGAGAGAGAAGTCGGGAAAGGAGTGTAGGTTCTCCGGGGTGGTGGGCATTAGAATGAGGCGGGATATTATAGGATCGGATTTGGGAAAGTATAGTGGGTTCAGTGGAGGAGAAGAGAAAATCCGTTATGCTCCCTTGTTCTTTTATTGACATGTGTAATGGTTCGTGTCCTCCTCCCCTTTTGCTGGATTCAAGGAACCTTTTCCATCCAATCTTTTGTACATGTGTTCCTCGTCCCGCTACTGCACAGGACTGAATACTACTACTACTACTTGTAGTAGTAGTAGTGTAGCGTAGTACACTATGAAGGAGTAGTATAGATGAGGGAGAGCGCGTCATTGAGCCAAAGAGCATAAGGCAAATATAAACCTGTGGCAGCGCGGTGAGTATACAGTGTAAAGTTGTGGAGAGGCGTGCGGGGTGAAGTATGGATTTTTCCCAGACGTTCCTCCGCATATATCCGGGAAAGGATGGATTTCGTAATGTGGATCCACTTTAAAATGAGAGGAGAGAGGGAGGGATGGAATGGTGGAAGGGAAGGGTTCCCTTCTTCATCTTCGTCTCTTCCTCTTCCTTCTCGCTGGAGATCCTTTAACTAGATGTGTATGGGGATGCGTGGCTACGTGTGTGAATAGATGTGTAAAAATTGGTGGCGGACCAGCTCGGAGGCCGTGTATCCGCTCGGGTGTACATGTGTGATTTGGTGAATTGAAACGGATTGGTAGACAATTTTGCGGCCAAAGGGTAAGAACGCATGACTAACATGTGTAACGAGCTGTGCGGACTTGGAGTTAAATTTTGAAATAAGCTGACGTGGTTCAGTTGTCCAGAGAGGGTTTCAGGCCCAACTGCACCGGGCTCTCCTCGGCCGAGGAGAGGACCTAGAAGTCTATTCAATTCAGTTCCATCCAAGCGATTGGATTTCTCCGATCGATCCGGTCTATGCTCATACTTTGGTATTTTATTATTAAGATGTTGTTGACCGGACAATGGGACGCGGGGACGGGGATGGAGGAGAGGACTGTGAAGATGTGAATGAAACACAAGAATTTTCTTCGGATCCAATTTCAAGGGGAGAAGGAATTCCACCAAGGTCCACACGATCCGTTCAATCAGCGTCAGGCTGACCACTGGGTTCCATGACGACGACTGTACTGGAATTTTACCAGTTTCTCGCCTCTTCTCCGGAGGGCTCGAAGGAAATTTTTATTCAGACTGTTCGAAATGTTTGCTTGATTCCACCTTGCTGCTGCTCCTCTCCTCAACGACCTTTTGCTTTGGTGACCCTAAACCAAAAGTTTCCAATGACGTGGTGGTGAAACAAGGAGGCGAGGTAGTGTGTGGGGTGGTCAGAAAAAAAGACGTGCGGTCGTTGCGTGTATCTTGATGAGTTAGGCTATGGATGAGGGGATTTTATTGAATATTTAAACTTAGTGCGATCATCTTGGCTGGTTGAGTCAGTTTTTTGTCACTCGTCTCCTTGCTTTATGGGATAGTTTGGGCGAGGAGGAGGAGGGCTGCTTTAAACTCGTCTCAGTGTTCGCATAGCTTTGCAGCACACGCAGCTCCGCGAGCGGGACATCTGGAGTTTTAAAACTTGCATATAATCAGTAATTTTATTTGGAACTTGTGTGCTCAAGCGTACTGATTAGTCGGCTTAGTGATGTCTCGGCCTGAGGCCCTCATGATCTTATAGGTCCTTACACTTTGATGCAGTTGCAGGTAGTTGCTTTAATGTGAGTTTGAATCATGGGAACCAAGGCTTGAGTTGTTATCACGATTATTATTAGTATATTGCACTGGAACGCAGAGAGTGCTGCTGCTCGCTTTTTCTCCCTTTGTACAGTGTGTAAAAGAGGGAGGGAGGGAGAGAGAGAGAGAGAGAGAAGTGAGAAAGATTATGATGATCGCATACATCACATGACATGATCCTCATGCCCTTTCTATTGTACCGTCGGGTGTCAATGCGGTTGGCTTATTTGTACTGTTGAGTGTATTTACCACCAGGACGAGCATGAATGAATGTATGAATATGAAATATGAATATGAATGATACACAATTTGAATCAATTTGCTCTGGGGTGGCATGATGCCGGCATAATGGTTTTCAAATCTCTGAGCCGTTCTCTCTCTCTCTCTCTCTCTCTCCAGCTCGTTGTTGTGTGAAGAGAATGCTGAACGGAGGTCGGGTGACCGCGGAAGGGGTCCGTCTCAAACCCCTTCAGAGTTTGTATGCTTGCGTATATGTTGTTGTTGTTAACCGGGGCACGGAGAGGGCCCAGAGACATGTTCCCGCTCTCCTCGCAGCGTGGTGTGGCTGATGTATCTGTGTACACACTACCCGGCGTGTGTATCACCTTCACGTGGTTTACCATAACGATCTTTACTCGTGTGTGCGCAACGATTCTCTAACATTTATATGGTTGTATGTATGGACTCTGGGGCTAACTCGCGATACTCTATTTGGAGACTTTGTGTCCTCATTGTGTGTATCTTTCCCTCCCTCTATTGGTGTCCATGTTCATAATGATCCGTTGATCCGACACTTGCACTCGCTTATGGGCTTTAGTTCCCACTCTACTAGGATTGGGGTTCTCTCCCAACTCCCCGTCCCACTGTGCTCAAGTTGGTGATGTATATTTTAATATGGTAAACATGTAGTTCATATTTTACGGCTGATTGTTCAAATCTGGTGGAACACCCCTTTTATCCACGGCTTCATATGTCGTGACGAACATAAATATAAACGCACTAATGGTGTTGTAAGGGTGTGTGCATGCATGTATGTGTGTAAGCGTGTGAGTGTGTTGAGGACGGTGGTGGGGGAAACGGCATGGAGCCGGCTGAGCTGCTGGACATACAACAATTGAGTGCATATGTGGTGGTGGTGGTGGAGGGATGTTGTGTAGTCGTTCCGTGCATGCCTGAGAGTGTGCATATGTGCATGCATGCATGCATGGATCCAGTTAGACCCGCAGTGTCACTTGACGTTCTATAAAATTCATATTATTTGTAAATAAGGAACCCTGTTCTTAAGAGCCCTTTACCCATATTTGTAGTTTTATGCTCACTGAGCCAGCTTGATTTTAACCCGTTCCCCTCCTTCTTTTTCAATTAGATGGAATTGCACGCATCCATAGGTTAGCCAGAGAGTCTATTAGGGAACAGTCATGTGCTGCGGTCACATCCCCCCCTCCAGTAGTGCATTGTATATGCTCCACGTAATTTATTAGTATCCGTCCCGTCCTCCATGTAAATCCTCCTGCGGGGGACTCGGGTACATGTTCTCTGTGGATGGAATGTCATCGGATCGTACGTGTTTTATAAGTATTCCTTAACGAGGTGATCCTGTACGGGGATAAGAGAGTTACTATTTTATACGTCCTCCCTCTCCTCCCGGAATCAGTAGCAGAGCGACGACGACGACTGTGGCGAGAAAAATGAAGGACTGCCTCCACACGGTATGGTGGACGACACATGAGGGATGGCGGGTTGCGGTGTGGCTGGATACATGGATTTTAAAAGATTTTTTTGATTCAGCCCGTAAAATTTTATTCACTCACAGAAGAGGAACACATGCTGTTGTAAAAGCTGACAAGTTACTTATGCATGGGTACACGTACCAGAGGTCATTATGGGGACGTCCTGTGAGAGGGGTAGTGTGTGGTGTGTTGCGTGCGGTGGTGGTGACGGTGGTGTACCCGCGATGCTGGATGCCGGAATGTTTTAACTCCGTGTTAGTGACTCGATTTGGAGATGTGAGGATGAATACTAATATGAGCCTTGTATAATTTTTGTCTGCGGAAATATAATTGTGCATTGGGATGATTGTGTAAGAGCGGCTGACTCTGTTTCTCTGCACATGTCTGTACGTAGCGTACAGAGTGTGTGTGAGTGCGTATGTCTACGTCTGTGTGGAGAGCATGGGTGAATGTGGGCATGGAATGGTTCTCGGTCCTTGATTAGTTTGGAGGGACGTTGACAATGGCTGATGGTTGGTTGGTTGCCTGGCTGGCTGGTGGGTTGGTTAGTTGGTGGATTGGGAGCATGAGAGAAAATCGAGTGGATGGATGCAGTCTTTTCATGTAGAATTAATTACCGACTTGATTTGACTGGCGGGCTTCAGTTCATCTCATTTGAAGTGTATCAAGGCTCGTTAGTTGTGGAAATGAGGCTGGGTAGTGTGTCGAGTCTCCTGTGCATGGAGTCGTAACTGACGGTGACGGGGAAGGCTTCCTTGTCGAACCGAAAATTCTGCGCTTCTCCCGATCCGTGTACACATGTACACACACATACACACCCACAGAGAATCCGTGCTGTCTTCTCCTCTCTTCCTCCCGCCGCCTCCGAATCGGATGAATGTCTACACGTCAGCACCAGCATGTACCTATACATATGCATCGGCACTCAAGTGAAACTGGACGGGCTACCATGCTAAACTAACGGAACTACCGTGAGGACGACCCTGTTGTAAAAATATTTTGCCGAAGCGCCTATGGAGTTGCGTGTGAAAATTACCTCAAGAACAAAACTTTCCCGTTCATCAGACGCAGGAGCGCGCGGTGGAAATCTATTTCTTTTTCTCCGCGTAGATTACCGTCTGAAATGGGAAGCAAGTTTAAAATTAGTAACGCAAGGGAATCTTCTTCGGAGCGGAGGCTACATGGCTCCACGTTGTTTTAGGAGCATGGGAGTAAAACTATCCAGCAATTTAGTCCAGCCATTTGTTTCAAGCCCTGGCGTAGTACTACTAAATTCAAGAATCCCTTGAATGAGAGATATACGGTGTGGAGTAGGATTTTTTTTTTTATTTACATCCCAGTTGCTCGCGGGTAAAATATTTGCGTGGCGCTAGGATTTATCGTCTCACCGTAGCCAGAGCTCTGTGTTGAAAAAGGCAGTGTGTCGAGGTGGGATCCGATGAGCATTAACTCATTGGACTATTTGTATATACTCATTTCTCTGAATTTTCATATTAATCAGATAATGTACTGACGGTGGCGGCACTAACTGCTTTTGGTATTTTCCTTTGTTCGCTCAACACAAATAGTTTAGTGATCCATAGGATCCTCGTCGCTGTCAGTGTGGCATTATTATTGGTTCACGTAAACGTCGGTGTACCTCACTCCCTCACTCAAGTCAGTCAGTGGCTATCCTTTCCACTTACCAGCGTTGGTTTTTCCCCTCCGCACATTCGTATCATTATACACAGCAGCGTCGTAAATAAGATCTCCGTACGTGTTGATTATTGCTCCGCGCTTATGTGCATATATATATATATATATATATATATATATATATATAT